>PVJH01017926.1:35919-46645 GCA_004026705.1 Nesogale talazaci
CAGAGGCAGGGACCTTCTTTCTCCATGTAAGTAGCCTGCCTCTTCCTTCAGCCTTTCCAGGTACTGAATGGGTCCCGGAGGAGGGAGCCTATTCCCATACGTCCTCTGAGTGACTGAAAAGGAGCCATCTGGTGCAAAGAGCATCGCTGTTGCTGTCTGTTCACTGCCAACGAGTCTATTCCAACTCAGGACAGGGCAGACCTGTCCCGGTGGGTTTCTAAGACTGCATCTCTACGGGAGTAGAAAGGGGGTGTTCTCGAACATCTGATCTTGAGGTTAGCCACCCCATGTGGTATCCTATCCCTTGGACCACCATGAGCCCAACACGGTCCTCTTCCTTCCAAGGGCAGAGCCGCCCACCCGGTCTGTGTGTGTGGTGGTCTCATCCGCGTGCTATGAACAGGGAACAGAAACCAGTGGGTGCAGTGACTTCTGGGCCAAGCCTCGGACATCAGAGGGCAGGGCTCCTCTCTCCCCAGCCCCCACCGCCCACCCTGGCTCCATCAGGGCTGTGGCCTCGGCCTGACCGTAACAGCAGAGACACAAAGACCGGAGGGTGAAAGTTACCATAAGGCATTGACCCTCAGGAAAGGGAAGTTGTTGATACACTGCTCGGGGTTGATAACCCACATATGATGCTAGAGATGGAAGGAAGGCTTCCCAATTAAAGGACCTCCATTAAAAGCCCAATTAAAAGATCTTAAGGCTACACTTGTGCTCCCTGGGGTTGGTGGCACAGAATCAAGACCCTGCTCAGTGGACTGGAGGGCACTGTTGGAGCAGGCAGGGGTTCCGAATCCCCGAACCCTACCCAGCCAGGATTCATTCTGAGTTTATCTGTTTCCTCCGGTGGGTTCTGCCTACAAGCCTGCTCTGGATCTGCACCCACCTCGCGTTTTCGAGATGAGGGGATGCAGGCACCGAGAGGCTTGCTCAAACTCACCCAGGAACCCAGTGCCCACCAGCAGGGTAGCAAGTCAGTTCCCGCTCAGAGTGCTCCGTGTGCTCAGAGTGCCCCGTGTGCGACACCCCTACTCTGCACCCCACTGTGCAGCCACAGTGTCGGTCTGTGCTGGCAAGGATCTTCCTCTTTTCCTGTTAACCCTCTACTTCCAGGGTGTGCAATACGCCGATCGGGATCTACTGGTCAATTGCATACGTAGTGTGGGTAGGTCTCATGGCATTCAAAAAATAGACGTAAGTCTATCATCAACCCCGTCACTTAACTGACATACAGCATAGCCAATCCGATGCAATCTTAGTTGTCAAGCTCATGTGCAAACAACTGCACGAAGTGCAGCAAAACTGATAAGCTATCACCAATTTTTAGACCTGAGTTGTTTTTATCTTAAACATAAGAAAGGTTATTAAAATGAGTGAGGGAGCTGGACCAAGTAAGAAAGCAAAAATGTATCACTGTCATATGGAATGGGACATTTTGACACAACAAGCCGACATTCAACTGAAGTCAGAGTGCATGAACAGTTCTGGAACGTTCTCGAGGGAAAGTATCCAAACATGAGAAAATTCGCTTCCTCATTGACTGCATTATTCAACCCTACTTACTTATGTGAGTCAGCCTTTTCTCACATAAAGATCATTAAGTCCAAGTACCGTTCCAGCATGACTGATGATCATTGGGAAGTGTGCTTGAGGCTGGCTGTCAGCAGCTACTGTCTGGATTATGCATCCCGGGCTCATTCCCTTCAGTGCAAGTCCTCAGAATAAACTCAGGTCATGACAAAAAATGTACAGAGCTAATTGTGCTGTGTTGTGCAATACGGACTCATGCAGTTATGCAAGGCACATAAACATACATTTATTCTCAACGCATTTATGAATAAATGTACTACATAAATAGAAATATATGTTTTGCATTTTTGTAGTTGGCCGATCATTTTGACTTGATCATTTTATAAGCAGCTCGCATGCTGACAAAATGTGAGCACCCCTGCTCTGCTTTGCCCTGCTGGCTCCCCTAAAGGGAGCGAGGGAGGGGGGAAGGTGGTGACAGTGGAGCTTGGGAACATCCGAACTGGGTTTGATTGGCTTGGTTTGGCGCTGGCCCTCCCAAGCTGGACAGCAGGGCAGGAACACCCATTTCTGGGAGGCCCTAGGAGCACTGCGAGGGCTGCCGGGAGTAGGTATGGAGAAGTCACTGCAGTTGCTGCAGGGAGATAAATGAGCGTGCAGACAGAGCAGAGTGTCTGTCACACACCGGAGTCCTCGTGGTGCTGGTAGCCTGGGCTATTTATATCCGAGCGCAGGGAGGCCGCCCAGTGTTCTGGTTCTTTTCCAATGACCCACAACAATGGGTGGCCTTGACAGGCCGCTGCAGGGCCGTGGGATGGTCCCAGCCCCATCCTGCCTCCCACCAGAGCCTCGCTCTTCCCAAGCTCACACACACCAGCCTCGAGAAGAAAATGTAAGGGGGTTTTCTTACCCCCTGGCTCCAGGGTCCAGCGTGCCACTCACACACGTGGCCCAGCTGCTTGGCTTAGAAACAAGGAGCCCATCCTTGAGGAGGCTTGCCCAGAGAGCGTGGGGGAGGGCCCCATTTTCAACACAGCACCCCCAGGAAGCATCTCCCAAGAGGAGAGGACAGTCCTGAGTGGGAAATGGAAATGTTTCCTGTGCAGCTTTGAGGACCTACGGTGTGAGCGCTCTCTCTGGCCCTTCCACAAAGGAGTGAGACGACAAAGACTACAACGACGGGGGACAGTGCTTACCTCCTCACCATTCTGGCCCAGCTCTGCCTTGGGGGGGAACAGGGGGAGAGAGCAGGGGGGGTTCCTTCTTGTTGGCTTACTGGCTGGTGTCTAGAAGGAGGCGACAGACAGACATACAGAGAGAGAAAGAGAGAGAGAGAGAGAGAGCTAGTCAGGCACAGGGAGGAAGAGGAAGGAAGCAGAAATGGCTTGGGGTCGTGCTTAGGGAGGTGTGGAGGAGAAAGACGGGGTGGGGTGGGGGCTTTGAGGGCTGTGGGGACCGCATGTGGATCGTGTCAGTTGTTTAGCGAAGCAACCACCCATCTGCCTTTCAGCCTCTCTGCTCCCTCTCCAGCTCCAGCCGAACTCCCCCCCTTACCTCGGGAGGGGCACCCCAATCTCCTAACACCTCCCTTCCACACCCAGTCTCCAGGCTGCAGGAGATCCTCACCCTCCATGCTTGTCCTTCAGGGTCAGTGAGCCATGCAAGCTCACTGGCATGGAGTCCACAGGACAGGGGAGGGCTGTCCCTGAGGGAGTCCCACACGGCAGCCCTTTGGGAGGTCTCTGCTCTCCATGGGGCGCCAAGTCCCATCTGCGCCTTTAAAAAATTTTTTTTTAAAGACTCTGTTTGCAAGGAAGCTCTTCAAGCGGGACACCACCAGGCCTGGCCCAGCTTTGGGAGGGTGAGGAAGATGAACATGAAGCGGGCTTTATCTTAAATGGAACCCACAATGTGGTTGTGGAATGGAATCCACGGAATGATTGCACACATGTGAAATAGATTGCACTGCCAACAAATGCTGTGCTACAGAGATACAGTGTCTCTATAGATGTGTGTGTGTGTGTGTGTGTGTGTGTTGTGTGTGTCCTCTCAAGACATGAATCTGGACGCCCCTCTCCATGAGGCAGGGCTGCTTCTCACCCCCCACCCCCACCCCTGGCTCCGGGAGGAAGGTTTGGGCAGGAGGCAGAGGCCATGGCTACATTCCTGGCATTCAGAGGGACCCCTTTCTGGCTTCTCTTCCTAATTTGGCAATTACCAAGCTTCCTCCTCTCTCTCCCCAGGCCTGACCCAGACTTCCCCTTCCTCCAGCCCCGCCTCCCAGAAGAGGGGCGCCCAGGGCCCCTGACTCACCTCCTTTGCTGCAGCTGCCTGCTCCCTAAAGCGTCCTGCCAGCTGGGCCACCGACGGGGGCGAGGAGCTGTCCACATTGGCATTGGTCTCTGCGGGTCTGCCCTGGCAAACCACGGAGGAGAAACAGTTAGTCGGCGCATGTGTGCTGTGGGCCTTTTCAGTCTGGGGACGGACATGGGGGACACGACGGCCCTGGTGGGACTGCACACAGGAGCGAAGTGGCCACAAGGGGGCTTGGGAGCATTTTGCAACTGGCTCCTGCTTCAAGGGGGTTTCAACAAACAAAAGATGCCGGTCAACCATGCGTCTTCGTGCCCTGGGCATAGGGTGTGTGTGTGTGTGTGTGTGTGTGTGTGTGTGTGTGTGTGTGTGTGTGTGTGGACTGGGGGCTTCTGTGGAGGAAACAAATGGTTGCTTGTGCAACAGGAGTTGTCTCAGAGGCCATACAAGCCCCTCAAAGACCCCACCCGTCAGTGTGGAAGTAGCTTGCTTTGCGCAGGCGAGCTTTGGACAACGGGAGCTGGTAGAACACATCTGGGGAAGGCATTTTTTCATTGGAGGAGCAGGCTTCCTCGGGCACATGCCACCTGTAGTATCAGAGCAACTCTGCGCTGCACCGTTGCCCACTTTTGAGATGGGAGGGGCAGGGAGCCAGAAGGGGGAGAATTGAGGGACGGAGTTCAGCCTAGCCCTCCCGGCTCCATTTCCATGGAGTTCATTCATCTCCGGAAATGACTTAACCTCTCTGTGTCTTGGCAGGGATGCTTGTAGCACACCGATGACAAAGCTGTCCTGCAGATTGAAGGGTGCACTCAGAAGTACTGGGGCAGGGCTATCAGTGTGGTTGTCATTATTAGAAGCAATAAAGTAAAAACAACTCCACCCCTCCACCACCAAATCCAGTGCCCGAGAGTTGATACAGATTCCCGGCCACCTTATCTATCTGTGGTTTCAGACTGTTAAATCTTTACAGGGATGGACATCCTCAGTTTTCCCCCAGAGTGGCTGGTAGGTTTGAACTGCTGACCTTGTGGTGAGCGGTTCAATTTCTAACCCACAGCACACGTTTCCCTCCCTCTCCTCCGTCCTCTCCCACCCCCCGGGCAGTGGGACCTTTAAAGCATTTGCTACCTCCACAGGATCAGCCACTTTCCCTTCTCGCCCTTGATGCTGAAAGAATAACCTGCACAAGCTGAATGTCCGTGCTGATGTCGGCACGCCTGGTCTCCAGCCAATGCAGGGATCCGTTCACAGTGGGGTTCACTGTGGGTCAGTGCCTGGGTGGGGAGCTCTCAAGAGCAGCCTGTCCCACTTCCGTGCGCCATTTGTCACCACGAAGGCTGGACGCAGGCCCCACCCTCGGGCTTTGTCACATTCCATGGCCTCGGCAGCCCCCCGATTGTAAGAACACACTGTTGTCGCTTTAAATCCCCACCTGCAGAGCTATCGTTCATTGGTGGGGTTTGGGCATCGTGAAGAAGACCTCTCTCACACACACTGTGCTGCTCCTCTGCCACTCCCCCTTCTCAAATCTGCCCTGCTGCTTGGAGGATCCGCCCGAGAGGAGCATCTCGGCATTGAAGGCTGCGCTCCTTCCCTGTCAGTGGGGTCCCCTGCAGACTCTCGGTCACCGTGCGTGCGGGCACGAATCCGGCCACACGCGGGCCCTGCGGCGGCGATTCTTGTAAGGTGTCATCAGACCGGTCCTGACTCACTGACCCACTGTCCAACACAGCGCAACCCTGCCCGCTGCAGCGCCAGCCTCACCGGCAGTCCTGTGCTGAGCCCGTGGTTGCAGCCCCGGCGTCTGTCCATCCAGCTCTGCTGTCCCTCCCCTCCAGCAAGCAGGCAGTCTCACTCTCCTGATCACACAGCCGAAGTCCCACCACCATGGTTTCTGGGGGAGCTCTGGTGGCATCAAGCCCTGGACTGTGAGTCACAAGGTCAGCGGTTCGAAGCCACCAGCTGCTCCTCAGAAGAATGAATGATGAGGGTTTCTCATTCCATCAAAAGTCACAGTCTCAGAAACCCCAGTCCTGCAGGGTCCAGAGGAGGAGTTGGGATTAACTCCGTGGCTCTGAGGGCTTTTGTTTGTTTGACACGCTTCCCAGACCCTCATTCTTTCGCCAATGCCATCTCTAAGGTTTCTTATGGATGACTTCCCTCCAAAGTAAATGCCAACAGTCCCCCTTGGAGCAGGGGAGTGGCAGGCATTCCCTCCTCCCCCCCAGCCCTGGTGACAAAGTTAATGAATGGAGGCAAAGCTTTGTGACAGTGCCCTGTTTAGGAAGAACTGGGAAGGGGAAGGGGAAGGGGAGCTGGGGGAGCGACGCCCTCTTCACTCCCCTTGTTCCCTGCTAACAGCCAACCCCACCCCTGTCCTGGCTTCCGACCAAATGGTGAATACACACATCAAGTGACCAAGCCCTCCTGCTCTAAAATGAGTGCGCTCACCCCTATGCGCCCTGTCCGGACGTGAGGGAGCCGCTGGGTTGTGTGGCAACTGGAGGAAGTACCTTTAAAACAGTTTAAAATAGGAAGACTCCATCCACCTAGCCTCCAGAAGCTAACTTTCTCCATAAGGCTGCGGAAGCCAGGGGCAGACTCCCCAGGTCTCACACCTGTTGGACCTTCCCTTGGGCAGGGTCGGAGGTGGACATGGAGCCTTGGAGAGACGGCAGGACTGGTGTGTGAGTAAATGAGCCAGGCAGATGGGTCTGTCTCTCTGCCCAACTTCCGGCTCACATCACTGATCCGCCTCTCGGCCCACTGCTATTTATTACCGGGGCCCTGCTGACGGCGCACTTTACCTTGGCTGCGGAGACACCAATCACCAGTGGCACCCAAAGAGACATTCCAGCTAAAAATAGAGCTGTCTGCGAGTCAAAAACGCCTCCTGGCTTCTCTGTCTCGGAACCAGGTGTGGCAGAGAGAGAGAGAGAGAGAGAGAGACCCTCTGAGACTTCTGGGAGCATTTGGCAGTGGAGGGAAAGAAAGTTCAAATGGGTTTGTTGGCCTGGAGCGCAGTGGACGGGGTTTCTTCAGACCGTCTAGGGGCTCCAAAGTGTCCATAGGTCTTGCAAACTCATCACCTGTGTGGTGGCAGTGGGAGTGGGCCTTCTGCCAGGCGGTACACTGGAGCCCAGAGACGGCAAGTGACCTTGCCAGAGTCACACAGCAGAAGGTAGTGCTCGAAGGGATCCTCTCAATTCCCACTCTGAGCCCGAACTTGTGAGTGTGGGGTGTGTGCAGAACTACCCAGTGACTGGGCCCCGGGCTGCACAGATAGAATGGAGGAGGAGGCAGGCTCGTGGGAGTGCAGAGGGGGCAGGCATTTGTTCTGCGTGCTTGAGGCTTTGTTCCCTTCAGCCCTGGCCAGGAGGTGTGGCAAGTCTTCCTCTGTCCCTCTCTTTGCCCAAGCCAGCCTTGGCAGGTCCTGCGCCCTCCTTGGTCATTCTGAGAAGGACTTCAGTGTCCCCACCTGTCTCTAGCCTTTCCTACCCTCCTCCCCCTGATCTCAGAGCTTACTGTTCACTCATTCTTCCTCACTTGTCCCAAAGGTGGTCAGCACCCTGCCCTCCCAGGTGGGCTAGCAGGGGCTCCTCTGCCCTTGGTCAGCACAGGCCTCCAGCCTCAGGGCCAGCCCATCTTTGCCCAGGGCTTGCTGGTACCTTCAGCTCCTGCCCTCAGCGCACACCCAAGGTCCAGGCTCTCCACAGCCCACTCCCAGTCACTGTCACTGCTTTGACCAGCTTGTCCTTTCTTTCTAGCCCAGCGTCCTGGCCCCCAGTCTGGTTTTTCTGGGCGCTTCTGTCTTCAGGCACTACTTAGTTCAAGCATCTCTCTACAGATCAAACTGCAGACTTCGCCTCCATCGTCTTGGGCCCCCTCTTATTCACCAAACCCTCCCCGTCCCAGCCTGGCTCTGCAGCCAGTGTTGGAAACCACTGCTATAGTGACTGACCGACTCTTCTGAGCCCAGAAGAAAATCACCTCCGATATTTATTCTTCATTTCTCTGGGACTTTCTTCTGGGAACCGAGGGATCCAACGTGACAGAGTAGAACTAGCCCATACGCTTTCCTTGGCTGTCATCTTTATGGAAGTGGATTATCAGGCCATTCACAGAATGGTGGGGTGCTGTGATACCCAAGATAATCACGTGTCAACCTGAGGATAGGACGCAGGAAGGGGGTGAGTCTAGCCTGTCCCTCAGGTCACAGCCTGGTAGTCCTTCCCTGTGGGCATAGCCTTCTCATGAGGATCCTGGGAGTTTTCCTTTCTGTCCCCCTGAAGTGGGACACACACACTCTCTCCGCTTCATCTTCCTGTTGAGAAGCCGCACAGAGCCACGCTGACGGCAGCCAGAGCCGTAGAGCTGGCAGAGCCACGTGGACCCCCACGCCAGTGCTGAGAAACTTCCACTGCCATGAGATCCACAAGACTTTCCACCCACTGGCTTGAACTCTTCCTGCATTTGGCACCTTTCCCTGCTTTCCATGTGTTGCGTGAGTCTGAAGAGGCATTTACAGATGGATATTGGACTTAAGAGACTTGATCTGGGCTGGGGTGCTTTTTTAATGTACACTTGCTATAAAACTCTTATCCACATAAGAGTGTCTCTGGTAGTGTCTAGCTGGCTCTGTCCAGTACAGGGGGTCAAAGTACCCAATATAGTGGTCAGTAGGCCAGGGCTTCACCAATTACACCACCAGGGCTCTTCAAGACAAAGACATACAGAAGAACGTGTGTGGACAATCATCAAATATTTCACACACTGCTAAAAAAAGTCCCAAATATTCATTTCCTACTGACACATGAGCTTTAAGGATCTCAAAATGACAAGTCCTTGGCTTCTGCAAGTCTTTCCCCCGGGGGAGAAATCCAGTTAAGGCACTCTCCTCACACACTGACCTGCAAGTCATGTATCCCTCTTTAACTCCAAGGACTTCCGTTTTCCCTCAGGAACAGTTCGACTGCTTCCCTGGCCCTTCCAAGCTATGTACAGAAAGCCTCATGCCCTTGAGGGCTCTCTGAGAGGAGGCCAGCAGGCTGGTGGCACTGCCTGGGAGAATTCCCAGGTACCAATGGAGCACAGCAGAGGGAGGGGAGGGAGATGTTGACTGTGAATGCCAGTAGTCTGGGAGATAGGGATTGGAATTTTTTGATAAAGCCTATTAACTTGTAAGAGGAAAGAATTATGTTGCATCTCCAGTGGGTTGGGAGTGCATAGAGACCACATGATTTAAGTGGGAAGGGCAACAATTCAATGTCAGATCTGGGATTCGGCCTTACTTTTGACATGGAGTGGGAGTGGGAATCTCGGAATTGCACAAGCTTCCTTCCCATCAGCCTTTGCTCCAAACATATGCTCTAATTGGACAATTGTTAGAATGCAAGCATGTTAGACAATTCTCACCTCCATCCCTCCAGTAGATACTGATTCACAGAGATCCAATAGAACAGAGGGAAACAGGCACGCCCCTCTGGGTTTCCCAGGCTGTTCATCTTGACAGGAGGAGAAGGACTCGGTGGCTTCAAACTGGCGACCTTGCCTCTGGCAGCTCTGCCCGTCACGTTATGCCAAAGGCAACACGGGAAGAAGGCCTGACAGGAATTGGTGACTGGTGAGTAGCTACTGAGAGGAGTCAAAGTACTGCCCAGATTTCTGACTCTGGCTGCTGGGAGGGTGGGTGGGTAGGTGGAGGAGAGAGGGGGAATCGGGGGTAAGAAAGAGAGGGGGCTTCAGCTGGAAGTTCGCTGAGAGACGGCAAGGCCGGGGAAGACGACGGCTGGAAAGGCTGTGTGGACCGAGAGGTACACAGGTACAAGGTACAGGGCCGAGTCTGAAGCCCTGGCTCGGGATGGTGGCATCAGACACACCGAGAGCTGTTTCTTGTCTCCCGTCCCAAGGTGATGGCAGAGTTACTTGGAGGCAGGCAGAGGGTGGGAGGATCCTTGGTCCACGAGGGGCTGTCCTCTGCCTGTGTGTGCTCCCTGCTCCATCCTTCTCTGGGCTGCCAGAAGAGGGGGCACACACGCAGAGCAGGCCAAGGCCAGCCCAACCAAGGGGCAGCCCTGGGACTCTGGCTTTTTTGCTATTGCTGTTTAGGGGTAAGGGGAAGAGTGTGAAGGTAGTGTCCCTTCGTAGCTGACCTTGGCACTCACTCTCCTGGGCCAGCCCATGACTGTACCATCCCTGTCCCACAACAAGTGCAGAAACTCCCTGGTCTCCACCCAGAGACCCCCGGAATGAGGGTGGGTTGGCCCAGGGTGCTCCCTCAGAAGCCCTGGGGTATGCCACAGCCCCTGCTGGCCCCACAGGAGTACCCCTCATCAGGGGCCACTCTGGCTTCCCCAAGGGAGTCAGGGAGCAGAGTGTGCATGCCCCAGGGCCTGAGACATTTGTCCTTCAGGCCACAGCAGGAAGCGGAGGCATACCTTCTAAGATTAGAACAAGTCGCCCAAGGACCCAGGCCAGCCTCCCAGTCAGCTGCTGCCTCTCCTGTTACAGCGCCTCCCCTCCCCCGCCCCTCACAGTCTCTGCCGCAGAGCACTTCTGAAACTGGACACCCGAAAGAGCTGGGTGGGGGGCTGGACCCTCCCTCTGGGGTCCTGACTTCGACGGTCTCATGGTGTAAGTGGGGGCAACCCAAAGTGAGCGGGAAGGAAGACACTTTTCACAGACGACTTGTGGACCCGGGTCATCTACTGATGACATGAAGGACAACCATTCCAACAGCACCAGTGTCCTGAGCACCTGGCACTTGCCAAGCATTGCCTTATTTACATGTGTGACACGACCCTTACAGGGAGTCATTCGTAGGCTGACGAAACTGAAGCAGGGCCACATGGAGTACCTAGTTCCCAGGGACAAAGAC
>PVJH01017927.1:0-46548 GCA_004026705.1 Nesogale talazaci
TCAGCCAACACGCCAAGTACACTTGCTCCTTCTGCGGCAAAACCAAGATGAAGAGGCGCGCCGTGGGCATCTGGCACTGTGGTTCCTGCATGAAGACAGTGGCCGGTGGAGCCTGGACCTACAATACCACCTTTGCCGTCACAGTCAAGTCAGCCATCAGAAGACTGAAGGAGTTGAAAGACCAGTAGGAGCTACACTCTCTGAAACCTCTCTGGCCTGTAATAAATGGGCTAATTTATGTAACGATTAAAAAAAAAAAAGAATCACACGTGTCACATATACCATATGCCTCATACTGCTGTTTTGGCCCTTCCAAGTTCTGACGTACTGCTATCTTCAATGTATCAACGGCCCACTGGATCACATGTTCAGGTAGCTCTGTGTCAAGAGTCGCAGGTGTTGTAGCTCCCGCTAGCCAAGAAGGTATCGTTTGGACATTCTAATGTAAATAAAAATGACAATTTATAAAATAAACTTATAACTGGCCCAAATAGCAATCCAGTGATATAAGTTGAAGCACTGGTTTCAGGTTTCATTGGCTCCCAGAAAAGATAAATGATGCAAAATATTAACTTTAAACTGAACAGCTTTATAGCCTAACATAAAACATAACTGAATTATTTTACTATCATTCAACATACATTAATTAACCCAGTACCTATACTGTAAAAGTGGGTATACTAAAGAGCTCTAAAAAAGTTTTTAAGGAGCTCACAACCAGTAGGGGAGATGAGACATGCGCAAGCATATTAATTCATAAACACAATGAAACTTCTAATGACAGTATCATCTGCAGTCAGGAGATTGGAAGGCATTTCTAACTTAAAATAGACTGGGGGTGAGAGGGGAGTGATGAGACAAAACGAATAATTATATTGCATTTACTTAAATGTGCTTTGTAGACTTAAAAATAATTACACTCAAATCTTTTAGAATTTTGAAAAAGACCCATATTTAAAAGCCCAGGGGGTAAAGATGATGTCATACCTGAAGGATTTCTGCTATCCGTTCTACTAAACCTAAAACAATGTCTTCCAAATCTTGAAAGGTGGGATAAAATTCCATTTTCCCTTCATCAAATGTCAATTCCATCTTAAATATTGGCAGCCCTCGTTGGTCTTCATGGTCAAAAAGTTTTACAAATCCTTCCACAGTTCTCTTTAAGAGATCCTTTAACTGCATGATATCATAAATTACTATTACTTTAGAAAGTCCAAATCCTACCTCTAACTAAAATTAGTCAACTAGATCCTATAATAAAATCATTCAGTCAAACAATTTAGTCCTGAAATTATTCTCATTCAGCAATATTCTTAATTAGCATTGCCTAAAACAAAGAGAAAAAAATCATGCAATTGTTTTCTTTTCTATAGGATACCAACAATCTTGAGATGGCAACTCAGATTTTAACATCCTTTAGTAAAACTGTCCCTGCTACAGAGAATGTCACAGAAGACCAAAGGGCATGGTAAAGACTGAGACCTAGGGTGAGATGCGGCAAAATACTGGGGGTGGGCTCGGGAGTACAAGAACCAACTGCTAAATATTCAAGAATTTTGACAACCAATTGGTAAATCATTAGAAGTTGTAATACACTGTGATAGGAATATTAGGGTTTTAGTTGTGGTTTTATTTCCTCCTTTTTCCTCTGGAGAGCTGTATTCTAGCACATCATGATGTGAGGGGAGATCTACTGGAACTTAAATATGCACAACGAGTCACTAAAGTATGAATAATGCATTCTCTATCAAATCAACTACTAGGAATGTAAGCTAACAGACAAAAAAAATCTAAATGACCTTTAAAACATTTCTCATCTTTTTATTTCTTATCAAATAATCATGGTTCTCTGATGAGTATAAACATAGGGGGGGAAGCAAATGTTATAGTGATATGTTCTATATAATAAATACATTCATATATGTGACAATTCTCCTTTTTAAGATGCATTGCAAAATTTATTGGTGCTTTGGAACTTTTAAAATCAAGATCATGCGTGAGGGAGAGGGTGTGGGGAGGGAGAGGACATATGGTGAACTTATATCAAGGGCCTAAGTAGAAGAAAAATGTTTCGAGAATGATGATGGCAACAAATGTACAAATGTAGTCTGCATACAATAGATGTATGCACTGATCGTGGTAAGAGTTGTATGAGCCCCCAATAAAGTGACCTAAAAGAAAAAAATCAAGATCACCTAAGTGAATCTCTTCACATCATCAGTGTGGTAGTTACATAATTTTGTGTCAACTTGAAGACATAAAAGTGAAGGGGTGGAGTCTAGCCTGGTGGTGCCTTCTTGCAGGGGTGACCTTCTCATAAGGAGGGCCCTGGGAACATCTCTCCTCTCCCTATCTTCACCTTCCTATTGAGACGCCAGAGATATGTCAGACCCCGGAGATTTGTCCACTGCCATTGGATCCACAAGACTTTGCACCCACCAGCCTGTGATCTTCCTGCATTCTGCATCACTGCATATGGCTGCGCAGTCTGAAGAAGGATCTATGGACGAGTTTCAGACTTATGGAGTAGTATCTGACTATGGACTTGATCTGGATTGAGCTGTTTGCTTCATATAGAATTACTTCTTGATATAAAGCTCTCTCTTACACATATATAATGTCACTGGACTTATTTCTAGTCTACCCAGCCTAGCACATTATGGTAGTAGAAGGAGTATTATTTTGCTGAAGCGATGAAATCACATCTGGAACAGCAGCTGCAATTGGAGTCACCACTTGGTTAAGTTTATGATAATCCACCATTATTCTCCAAAATCCATCTGTTTTTTGTATAAATCAGATGGGTGAGTTAAATGAGAAGGTGGTAGAAATCACCACCCCTGCATCCTTCAAATCTTTGATGGTGACATTAATCTCTGTAATCCCTCCAGGATTTCAGTATTGCTTTTGTTTTACTGTTTTCCTAGGCAATAGCAGTTCTCATGGTGTCCACTTGGCCTTTCCTACCATAATACCCCTGATTCCACATTTGAGGGATCAAATATAGGGGTTCTGCCAGTTATTAAGGACGTCTATTCCAATGATGCATTCTGGAACTGGAAAAATAGTGACAGGATGGGTCAAGGTCCCACTGGACCCACTGTGAGATGTACCTGAACTAAAAACTCCATTAATAACTTGACCTCTATATGTCTCCATTCTGATTGGTGGGCTTTCAAAACATTTTGAGTCTCCTGGAATTAGTGTCTGTTGTCAAATAATCCCCCAAAGTTTATTTCCTTTCCCCCCAATGAATAGTCACTTGTAAAAGGTCGCAAATCCCTTTGGGGAAGGTGAGAAGACTGACAATATAAACCTTGGGCGATGTCCCTTCTTCAAAGAGATGCGATCTTCCCATCATTCCAGGGGTTCTGGGTCTGGAGACTAGCTCAAGTCTGGAAATTGACTGAGGAATTGTGATGCTCTATTCTGGTGACTGAAGTTGGACTGCTGTTCACCTGAACTAGCATTCTTCTGCTTGCACAGATCAAATAAATATTCAGAAAGTTTCCCATGTATTTAACTCTTAGGGACACTATAGTCAATGTTATAAATCTACCTGGTACAGGTTGCTCGGATTGCTATGGAAACATTGCTGTTTATTACAATAACCACACCCACCCTATCTCTGCTAATTCAGTGCTGACACCTACCCTCTACCACTACAGGCTCAATCAGCCCCACTGTACACAAATACTGTAATTCAATCAGGGAAATTCCCACTGTTAATCCTGGTTTAGCTACAACATCAATCACAGGAGCTTTCAGAGATACTGAGGCCTTCTTCACAAACTTGTTCTTTGTAATTTTGGTGAAAGATATATTCCTTGGGGCACTCTGTTTGTGGATCCTTACGATTTTTCTGGTAAATCCATTGTAACATGACAATTTTCCTAAGTTTTTGTATACCTTCTTCTACAGTGTACCAAGGTAGGTCAGGTTGTTCTAGTCTAGGCCATCTGGCAGTCCATGCTTCAGTGTCAATTGTGTCAAACTAATCCAGGGACTTAGGGTCATCTACTTGACACCAAATATACAGCGAACAATAAATCCCACTATACATGCCGACTGCAACCAATGAAAATCTCTGCTTCCCTTCCCTGGTCAGTTCAGACCTCACCTGCTCCATCTAGCTCTTATCCCCACTTACCCAGGGTTGAAGCCCTGCTCCTGTAGTGGCTACACGTTGGGCTGCAGCGTGCAAGGTCAGCAGGTCAAAGGCACTAGCCACCACTCCATGGGAGAAAAATGGAGCTACTCCTCAAAAGAGTTACAGCCCCAAAGTTCAACATGGTGATTTCACCCTGTCCTATACGGTCACCATGAGCTGAAAATCAACTTGGTGGCAGTGAGGTTTTTGGAAGTCGCTTCGTACCTGCCCCTTTTCTAAGGTCTTGAAGATAACTGACAAAGTCCATGAAAGTGACTCTCTTTAATCTAGGAGGATCGATGAAGCGAATGTAAAAGGCAGAATATGAAAGGGGTCTCGGTGAGGAGCTTCCATGACTCCAGAGGACACTTAATTTCCTGAGAGCAAATATTTGATCTTGCCATCTAGGACTCTCCACTGACCCTCCATCTTCTAAGGCCTTTACTGGCCTCACCACGTGGTCATTATAAGTCACATCATAGTCCCTAATAGTTTAGTCAGCAGTGGGCCCCCAGAATCCCCTTGAACGGATTAGCTCCTACTCCTTGGCCTCAGATAGGGTCTACCTCTCAGAACCAGGGCCAAAAGCTAGACTGGCTACTGCCAGTGGGTTCGACAATTCACAGAATTTGTTACCAAACGGGAAAGTTTTTATTTAGAACTATTTTTTTGGGGGGGTGGCATTACTGCCCTCAGGTGGTGGGAGTAGGAGGCCCAGCCTTTGCTCCGTGGAGCTAGAATCGAACCTCCATGCCAGTGGGCCGCAGTCCCACGCACAACCACTACGCCACTGGGGCTCAGCCCTTAGAACTATTTTTCTAGGATTATATTTCTTTAATGGTGACAAATGCAAGGAGCCCATAAATGCAACAGTATGTTTATCATTTTTGATTTGTGACTTAAAGATACTCAATAACATTTGCACCAAGAATATGAATATATGAATCAATTGTAGATTTACTAAGAACCAATGAAAATCATTCAACTTGGACTTTCATTAATAAAAGAATATAGGCCTTATTAATAAAAGATAGGTCTTAGCTAACATGCTCTAACAAGTGATAAATAGCTTATAACCTTCACACATCAAGCCAGCATCATAAGGACACATAATTCTAGACTTCTTATGTTAGATTGCTGCAGAAACTAAGTATTCTTGTTTGTTTGATTATTTGTTTGTTTGTTTTGGGGGCATCACTGCCCTCTGGTGGTGGGAGTAGGAGGCCCAGCCTTTGCTCCTGTGGAGCTGCTGCTGGAATTGAACCTCCATCCCAGTGGGTCACAGTCCCGCACACAACCACTACGCCACCAGGCTCAACCAGAAACTAAGTATTTTATGTTATTTATTTAAATAGCATGAACTCAGGGCTGAGCCCCGGTTGTGTAGTGGTTGTGCGCGGGACTGCGGCCCACTGAGACGGAGGTTCAATTCCAGCAGTGGGGCTGGGCCTCCTACTCCCACCACCGGAGAGCAGTGATGCCCAAAAAAACAAAAACAAAAAAATAAATAAATAGAGTGAACTCTTTTTCCCAATTTATTTCAAAACAACTACTGAGCACATGGCTAAAGAGAATTTTAAATACTGAGCCAATTGTAATAATATTAACACTTAATATATATAAGACACATTTACCTGATTTGATATAAGTGTGGAAACGCAGTTATAAAAGGAATCCAGTTTCTCAAGTTTGATGCCTTCTAATGACTCCTTCTTGGTAAAGATACTTATTACCTTTGGGTACCATGTGTTCAGTATCTTCTCTTCCGCTTTTTTAGCTTGTATCGATAGATCATTTCTCAATGTTTCACAGTCAATTGGCCCTTTAGCTCTAGTTATGAAGAAAATAGATTTGAGCAAATAATAGATCTTAGTCTTTATACACAATTCTTATAATGTGCAAAATAATTTTTTAAACTGTAAAATCTAAAGAAAGTGTTCAAAGATCATATTTTTTTAATTGTACAGTCAAAAACATAAGGGCACAAGCAAGGAAGTAGTCAAATCTAAAAGGTTAATTAATTAATGCAGGATTTTTACCGTATGCCTGTGAAGTCCAGCAACACTGTATTGGAAAATGTTGCATAACCAAGACCAAGCAACATTTTCATGGTTGGGTGGACAATATGTAAATTATATGCTATTTGGTTTCTTGCCTGTACATAGCTAGCATGCCATGGCTTCGAATAATCCAGGCCTCTGAAAAAAGCAAAACATCATATCAAACAGGACTAAAACAACCAACCCTAAGGTCTTAGAAATAGTATTTGGGACATGAAATCAATATTAAAGTAAGAAAACAAGAGAAAGACAAGAGGGCGAGGTGTCACCAGGGGGAGCTGCGGAAGGTTAAACAGTTAATAAAAACACATCAAGATCTCAAAAGTACGCTCTGTTAAGAAAAAACCAAGGTAAATTGTACGGCAGGTTAACGACGCCCCGTGAGTGCCTTGCTTGCTCACTTCCCCTCTGCTCTCTCTCGTACAGCTCTAATGAGCTGAGCTGAACGAACGGTCTCTGTGTAGGAGGAGGGATGGAGAAACCTGTCTGGCAAACAAAGAAACACAAGACAGGCCCAGGAGAGTGAGGCATTTAGGGCACCTTCAGAGAACAGTAGAACTAACTGCATTTTTAGATGTGCCCCAAATACCAGAATTTCACAAGTCTGGGTTTCAGTGAAAGATCGGTTTCTTCTCGATGCGTTAACACGGGGTGCATGAAAACATAGGGCCTTAGTCTCAAGAGACAACTCTACCCAGTTGGCAGCATAACATTCAGACGCTTGATCCTCGTCAGGTGGGCAGCATCTGGAGTCTTCAAAGTTTGCAAGCAGCCTTCTAAGATAGAACTCTTGACTCACCCAGAGGAAGGGAGAAAGAAGGACAACAAAGTCTCAGAGAAGAAACTGGTCTGCAGGGCTAACAGCCGGCCTGAGTCAAAGCCTGCTCCACAACTAGATAGCACCCTGCTTCCAACTCTCAACTGTCTGATCAGGACCCCCATGGGACAGATGTGAGTTGGGCTGCGATCCCCATGGCTGGCAGTTCGAAGCCTCCAGCAGCTCCTCAGGACAAAGGCTGGGCTCTCTACTCTGGTAAACAGTTAGTCTCAGAAATCCACTGGGGGATCACTATGAGTCAGCATGGACTTGATGGTAGTGAGATGGATGGAAAGACAGACAAACACACATAGAAACGATGCGGGCAAATGCCTCTGAGAAGACGGGCAGGAACCCCCCCTCCTCCTTGGATTTCATTAGAATTCAATTGTAAAAGTTGTTTCTATAAAAAGTGTGTAAATGTAACTCCATGTAATTCTTCTCTATCTTCCAGGGAGGTTTTTGTTCCTGGGAGATCAGCATGAAATCAAGTGGCCCAGCACTAGAGGAACTGAAAAATTAACAAATGTGTGCAAGACAAGAACGCATTGATTCTGTCCCCTTTCCTATGTAATGGCTGTGATTTATTTCTATCTTTGTAACCTCTTTAATGGATTGCCTATGAAAATATCACATTCTGGCTTAATGCTTTTTTTTTTTTTTTTTTTTTTGCTAATGAAACCTTTCTCCTTCTCTTTTTTCGGGGCAAAAGATTTTTGTGGTTGGGAGTAGATTTTAAGTAACTTTTCCCAAGATAGAATAAGAGAAAAACACAGAACATAAAGTAAATTCTTAAAAAGTCCAGACTTATTGGACCAGGTGAGAGAGGAGAGTGCTTGGAAACTGTAGCCCTGAGACACTCCATAAGAGCAGTTCTCAACCTTCCTCGTGCCTCTAACACAGTTCCTCAGGGTGTGCTGACCCCCAACCATAAAATTATTTTCCTTGCTACTTCACAACTATAATTTTGCTACTGTTATGAATCAGACAACCCCTATGAAAGGGTCATTCAACCCCCAAATGGGTCGCAACCCCAGATTGAGAACCACTACTTCTATAACCTTCAACCAAAATTATTCCCTAAAATCACTTTTTTGTGACATAATGAACTGTTGTCCACCATAAATGATATTATCCATGAGTACAGTCGGTACTCCAGTTTTGTTTTTGTTTTAAAAACATCTCTATGACACTAACAGCAAAGAGGAGAAGATGCCAATGGAAAGGCAGAGAAACCAGAGCCCTGGAAGTGAAATAATCAGAGTGCAGTTAAAGAAAATACAGGTACACAGTGAAAAATGCAGTTCAAGGTCAGTGAACAATTTTGTTAAATTTGCCAAATGGGAACTTAATTTGTTGTATGAACTTTCACCAAAAAGACAACAAAGCATTCTGTGTTTTTTATTTACATGAAATAATGTATTTAACATAATTTACTCACAAAGGAGATTCAAATAAAGGGGGTCCTTCATCTTCAAGCCATTTCACTGGTGGTTTCACAAGCACACTCTTCACTAAAATAAACATGGGATATGATTGAGAATTCTTACAAATGCTAATTTTATCAAACTTTCTGGTTTTTCTTGTATATTACAGAATATAGTTGAGGGGCTGAGCCCCGGTGGCGTAGTGGTTGTGCGCGGGACTGCGGCCCACTGGGTTGGAGGTTCAAATCCAGCAGCAAGGCTGGGCCTCCTACTCCCACCACCACAGGGCAGTGATGCTCCCAAAACAAAAAAAGAGAGAGAATATAGTTTTACTCCTATCTCTGAAACAAAATCACAATCTTGAGTATTTTTGGCTCACTTTGAAAATTAATTAAAAAACAGCAATGCTTTGGGAAGTTCTCAGTTACAGTATCACATCTACACAAAGGTCACTGGTATGACCATTTAAGAATATTTATTCCAATAAAAATTGCAAAGGTTAAATAAACCCTGGTAAGTACTATATCTTTTGTTTGCAAATTCTTTACAATCCTTCAAACAGAATAACTACAATTATAAGGTCAAAGCAAAATAATAATAATCCATTAATTATCAGCACATAAAATTACAAAAAGTACTCTTAAGTTGCAAAGATTTTTACTAGCTTATAAACTCAGCACCTTTCAACAAAAATCCTATCTAAGAACCAAGATGTGTTCATTTACTTCCTCACTTGTTGTGTTTGTTTTTATGTTTGATTCCCTGAGGAACAAGAGAAAAAAGCAAAATTTTCTGTTACCTCGTGCTATTATAATAGAATACCTTAAAGAAATAGCTCCAACAAACAGAAATGTGTTCCTCCACATTTGGGAAGCTCCTGGTCTGGACTCAGAAGCAGCTCTGGCAGAAGGCATTCTCTCTGTCAGCGCTAGAGGAAGGTCCTGGTCTCTTCAGCTTCTGCTTCTTGAGTCCTTAGCGGTGTATGTTAGCCTCTATCTTACTCCATCTCCTCCTAACTTGCTTATTAGTTTATTTCGTGGTTCAAAAGAGATTCCAGATATCCACCAAAAACCAAACTCACCACCGCGGAGTCCTTTGTGACCCACGGTGACTCTGTAAACAGACTAGAACGGCCCCAACTGCTTGCCGAGGCTGGACGTCTTCACAGGAGCAGAGAGCCTCATCTTTCCATAGAACAGCTGGTAGTTTCGAACAACTGAATTTGCAGTTAGCAGTCTAATTCATAGTCCACTGCATCACCAGGCCTCCTGGACTAGCTAATTGTGACTTATTAACATAGCAACACATATTTCTGGGGAACACAGTTTAATTCATAGGAAGAGGTAAAAGAAAATTGATGTGTGTTAGATGCTGTTGGTAGGTGCCCTCAGAGAAATCCCATGTTAAATGCTACTTACCCAAATACCTCTTCATGCTGCTTTCAAAGTCATTTGAGACCTCACTTATGAGACTTTCAACAAGTTCTTCTCTTTTTTCCCCCTCCTTTAAAGACTCAGGTATCAGCATTAACATGTTATCCAGCCATTCCTGCTGAATAGGTACAACAGGACTACTTTCTACACATTTTTTCATATACCTATAGTTTAACTGGGAACATAGTAAGAAAAAAATCAAATATTCCACGTTATAGCATTCCAGTGTAACCATTGAGCCCTATCTTCTCAAAATAGCACTTAACATCACTGCTTTCAGAATTTAAAAAAATAACATTTATAAAACTGTGATCTACAAGAAACCATTTTATCCTTTTAATATCCTTAACATTTTCTTCATTTTCTTAAGGCAACATACATCTTTTAGCTAACTTTTTTTATTCCTTCAGTTGATAAATATTCATTAATTCAATAAGTATTCATGAATTGTTCTGAAAGCTTAGGAGATAATAGCATCATAAACAATACAGACAAAGGGGCTGAGCCCCGGTGGCGTAGCGGTTGTGCGCGGGTTGTGCAGCCCACTGGGACGGAGGTTCAATTCCAGCAGTGGGGCTGGGCCTCCTACTCCCACCACCGGAGAGCAGTGATGCCCCCCCCCCCAAAAAAAACCAATACAGACAAAACCCAAGTTTCTTGGAGATTCTATTCCTGCACAATAATATATAGTTTCATAAATTCTCCCACAGAGATAAGTAGCCCCACAAAAGCAGATTTGATAGCAAGGGTTTTTAACCCCACAAATATTTCATACTGTCCTAAATATATTTTAACATATCATCAATAAAAATATCTATAACCATTTTTATGGAGCTAGACAAGTTAATCCTAAAAAGTTCATATAGAAAAATAAGCATGAAAAATGAGCTGGGAAAGAGAATCTGTAAGGGAGTCCCCTGGGAGATGTTACACTATACTGCAAAGTCTCCATAATTAGAATAGCATTGTACAGGCATATAAAAAAAGTGACTAGTGTAAAAGAATAAAAAGTTCAGAAACAGATCATTTTAACACATGATAAGTCTGTCACTTAAAGTGAATAAAGCAATGATGGCAGTGATGGGACAACTGGTAGCTATTGGGAAAGGCAAATTTAAACCCTAGATTATATCATGAATAAGAAAACTTCAAATAGATCAAGAATTTAAATTAAGCAACAAAACTATACTAAGCCACAATTAGTATAGTCCAGAAGGCCTGGTGATGCAATGGATTATGAATTAGACTGGCCAAAACATCAAAGCATATAAAATCTAATGAATATTAATAGGCTGTGAGAAAATATTTGCAACATGCAACTCAGATAAAGCATGAAAACATGCTTCAAAACCAGTAAAAGAAAAAAGCAACCATTAAAAAACTAATAAAGATTTAAAACTAAAAATTTACACCCATATACATATATATATCAAGTACATGAAAATATTTTCAATCCCCCTTATGATTAGTGAAAATATATTAAAACTAAACTGAGATACTGTTTCTCACCTATGAGATTAGCCCTCCAAAGAAAGTGGTTCTAGCCTACATTCTGTTGATATTATTCCGACACAGACACTGTCATAAATGGCTAGTAGGAATTTATATTGGCACAACTCTTTCACAGAGAATTTGACAGTATCTAATAGATTCACTTAGCAATACCAATTTTAGAAACTAAGGACACCCCTACAACAATATGAAAATACATGTACCCAGGCTATTCATTGCAACAAAATATTGGAAACATTTAAGAGTATTTCAGCAAATTATTATACGACTACACATTGGTATTCTATGTAGTGATACAAAAGAATTCCCACACACTGCCATCAAGTTTATTTCAACTTATAGTGACCCTGAGGCTTTAAATCATTACAGGAGCAGACAGACTCGTTTTTCTCCCTGAGAGAGGCCAGTGGATTTGAACCAATGACCATGCAGGCAGAAGTCCAGCACTTACCAGATAGCATCACCAGATAATTCTTTATGGATTGATACAGAAAGATTTCCAGGATATCTTTTTGATAAATTTAAAAATGCCAAAGAGTAGCTACAGTGTAATACATCTTGTATAATGTTAAGTGGGAAAATAAAAATCTATTATCTGTGCATAATTAACCCAGAAATTAGTTACATAAAGGGGGTGGGCTAGACTAGAAAAGAAAGCGTGAGCGATGGAATGACTAGAAGAAAGAAGACCCTTCTTTGGGTACACCTCTGGATACAGACAGCCAGGAGCCCAGGCAGTACAGGGATTGCATAATGAGCTGCTAACCACAGCACTACGGTATGAAACCAACAGCCACTCCAGGCAAGAAAGACAAGGCTTTCAATTCCAATACTGAGTTATCATTGCAGAAAACCACAGGGGCACTTCCATTCTCTCCTGCAGAGCCACCGTAAGTCAGAATCAACTTGATGGCAGTGAATTAGGTGTGAGGTCTTTGGGTATGGTTCTGACTTTTAAATCATGTCACAGCTTTAAACTTCTTAAGAAAATTGCTAAGATGGGTTCGAAGACAAGAAATCTAATATGAAAAGCAGACACAAGCAAATGAACCTACTGAAAATCCAAGCTCACTGCTATTGAGTCAATTCTGAGAGAAGCTACAAATATGAACAGAGGGAAAAACCCCTGGTGTTTAATTAGAATGATTAAGTTTTTTTAGATATAGATCATTGATCCCTAAGATGTACCCTAATACTCCAACCATGATTTTCAAATACCATCCTCCACTAGAAGAATTCCTTGATGGGGGCTGAGCCCCGGTGGCTTGGCGGTTCAAATCCAGCAGCAGCCCACGACCACCAGAGGCAATGATGCCCCCCCCCAAAAAAAAAAAATAAAAGAATTCCTTGATGAAATTACTAATTCTAGCACTGGAAATACAGGAGAGCCTGGAATATCTGTGTAACTGCTTGGTGACGGGGTATGCCAATAAATGTCAGCTTGAATGGCTCCCACGGACCTAAACTGAGGACCCATGCCCCTCCCAGCCCATCTCTGTCATACTAGCCTGTATTTCCCTCAGAGTACTTAGCAAAGTTTTAAAAATGTGGCTATCACATGTCTACTGCATTGAAATCTAAACTCCACAAAGGCAAAAACGTTTCCTCTCTTCTACACCAAACTTTTGCATCCAGCACAGAACCAAGTACAGAGTAGACATTCATTACATATCATATTAATAAACTAATTCATTACAAACAAGGAAGATATTTTCTCAATCCCTCAAATTTAACAAAAGCTTTCCAAATGAGGTTGAGGTCAAGCTCCATGGCCACACAAACCTGCCATGGAGTCTGTGCTGACGTCCAACGACCCTATGGGACAAGGTAGACCTAACTGTCCTTGGGGGCTTCCAAGACCGTGACTTTTTACGGGAGTGAAAAGCCGACCTTGCTCTATTTGAGCAGCTGGGGGTTTCAAATTGTTGACCAATATACCATTGGGGTCCTCATGGCCATGTAGGGGTAGAAAATTGGGGGCTGAGCCCCTGGTGGCATAGCGGTTGTGCATGGGACTGCGGCCCACTGGGATGGAGGTTCAATTCCCGCTCACAGGAGCAAAGGCTGGGCCTCCTACTCCCACCACTAGGGCAGTGATGCCTAAAAATATATAAATAAATAATAAAAAATAAAATTTTAAAAAATTGGTTGTTGTTATAGGAAACTTTATACTCATTATTATAATAATATATCCCTAACTTATATGGTTTTGATTTTTAGAACTTAGATCCTCATTTCTTAAGATAAAAATATATCTGGCCCTTAGAATTCTGTAAACTCTAACTTCATCCTTTAGCAAAAAGCTTTTCTTTTTAGTTAAATCATGTACAGGTATGCCTCAGCTTTTGAAAGTTTGCCACCTTGCTTTTACAAAAGATCTATGAGAGTGATGACGGCAACAAGCATGCAAATGTGGCCTGCATACAATTGATGTATGTATGGATCGTGATGGAAGTTTTATGAGCCCCAATAAAATGATTCATTAAAAAAAGGGGGGACTGAGCCCTGGTGGTGCAGTGGTTGTGTGCAGGACTGAGATCCACTGGGTTGACAGTTCAAATCCAGCAGCAGCTCTCCAGGAGCAAGGCTTGGCCTCCTACTTCCACCAGAGGGCAGTGATTTCCCCCTTCCCCCAAAAAAAGGGAGGGGAAAAGAGGCGCTTATACCTAGGGCTAAAGTGGAAAATATCTAGAAATGAATATGGCAACATGTGTACAAATATGCTTAATACAAATGATGTATTGAATGTTGTAAGAGCTGGGCTGAGCCCCGGTGGCGTAGTGGTTGTGCACGGGACTGCGGCCCACTGGGACGGAGGTGCAATTCCAGCAGTGGGGCTGGGCCTCCTACTCCCACCACCGGAGAGCAGTGATGCCCCCCCCAAAAAAAAAGAGCTGTAAAGGCCCCCAATAAAATCACTGAACTCCCCCAAAAAAACAAAGATCTACAGTGATACTGGTTTTGGTAACTGAAAGAAGTCCCAAGAGAATCTCTGCTTTCCCATCTCCCAAAAGGCTCAAAGTTAAACTAGCATTCAGTCGTCACTGTGCAGCAAGCCTTTGAATAGGCAGTTTGGGCCCCAGCAGCAGAGTTCCCACAGAGAAGAGCTGTGAGATGAAGGGCCTCCCTGCTCTTAAGGACACCCCACCAGACAGGCCACCAGCAGCATTGACAAGCACATCCCTAGCATGGGCCACAAAGAGCATGCCCTCAGGCACGCAAGGAAATTTGGAAATTTGCCTTGAAGGAGATGGGACACCAGATGGGCAACAGCAGACTCAACAACACTGTGTGGGCCAAAGGAATATATGGATATATGATTTGCAAATATTTTCCCTGTAACGTATTTTCATTCTCTTTCCAGGGTTTTCTACAGAGCAAGAGTCTTTCACTTTTAGGTAAAATATATTGTCCTGTTTCTTTTTATGGCGTCAGGTCTAAGAATTTTTTTCTTTTTTAAGATGTTATGACTTTATCTTTATATTTAAATCAATGGTCAATTTTCAGCTAATGCTTATACATGATGTGAGGTCTATGTAGAGGCTTTGTTTGTTATGTTTTTATTTATGTGTGCCCAGTTGCTCCACTGTTTGTTAAAAGGATGCTCTTCCCCCATTGAATTGCTTTTGTACCTTTGTAAAGTGTCAGCTGGATGTATTTGTATAGGTCTACGTATTCATAGGCTATCGAGTCTGTTCCTTTGATCTATGTGTTTAATGGTTTAAAAAGCAAACGTGTTTTTAAAAGTCAGCAAATGGTCCATTGAGAGAAAGACTGAAAATTATCTTTTGGATTGGCAGTAGTGTCCACTCGTGACCGAAGGATTAAGTGATGGAGTTCCTATAAGTGAAATTACCAAGAACAGCAAGTTAAGAAGTGAATGACTGCTTTTGGATTCATTCCCATTTTAGTTTACGAGGCATCAGAAGAATAAGAACTGACAAATACATCTCATGATTCATCCAGCTTTCCATTAAATACTTGTAGATGCTCTGGGATTGTTTTATATCAGTCCTTAGCCTATTAGAGAGGTAGATGCATGCAGCAGAGGCTCTGAAAAATTAGAACAGGAAGAAATGGAAGAAAGGCATGTAACACAAACAAATAAATAACCTTTGAAGTTGCTAAAATGAGGCTCTTGCAAATATCCTCAGTCCACCTGATGGTTTACTCAGTCTACTCTCCCCAGAAGAAAGTACAGAGCACTGGAAACCTGTCCCCCCACCTCCACCCTCGACCTGGAATCCTATTTCCTCTTTTGTGTAAGCAACCTCATACATTTATACATCCTTTGCCATTAAAGACATTTTACATGTTATATATTTTCACCCATCACATCACAGGCCTTTGTCATTCTCCATACAGTGAAGGTCTTCCTTTTAAAATCTCTAGTGTCCAGCATGTGGTTAGCAAAGCACACACTGAGAGCAAGTGTTGCTTGGGTGGCTCGATAACCATCATGTCAGACTCTAGGAGCGCTGGGGGCTGGTGGCAGGGAGGTGATGTGTTGGGCTGCTAAACTCACCGTCAACAGACAGAAGCCACTCATCACTGCACAGGAAGAGAGGTTGGCTTCCTCCCACAATGAGTTACAATCTCAAAAGCTCACAGGGGCAGTCCTACACTGTCCTACAGTTGAGTTGGAATCAACTTGATGACAGTGAGTGTGTTTTCAATTATATCAAACTCTTGCCCTTAAAAAACCCTTCTAATGGCCATTTTAACTTTTTTCTTTCTTTCTTTTTTTAATAGTTTGACTAACTGAAACATTTATTCAATGAATCCCTAAATAATGAATGGCAAGAAAAATATAACCCAGAACTCATATGCTCTTCCATAACAGGCTTGTTCTCCTTGACAGAGGAAGTAGAAATCTCAGTTTCTAAATGTTTTCCTTTTGGCAGGCGGTCTCAGAAGGAACTACAGTGGGCATTTTCAAAATAAGACATATGAAAACTTGAACTCACTCCTTTTTTTTTAATTTCGCTGGACATCTGTCAAAAGCAAACAAACAAGATAAAATTAAGCCAGTGAGAAAAATTAGAAGTTAGAGACAGACAGCTTAAAATGAATCTATATCACTTTTAAAACATTCATCATAGTAAAATTAGCTCAGCAGTATTGAAGAATTAAAATTATAAGAGGAAAACCTTCCAAATGTAACTGAACTTATCCAAAATTCAACTTTGAAGAGGAACTCTGACTTACAGTGGTCGGGTATTCCGGCTCTGGGGGGGGAGGTATTCTCTTACGCAGTGTTTTGTCTAGGTTTTTCTTGGCTCCATCAATTCTGAAATTTATAGAAACATATATGCCTTTCTTTAGGGTAATATTAGAATATGTGGGTAAAACATTACGATCATGCATTTTTCCCTATCACCTTAAAAGATGAGCTAATCAAGAGTACTGCTTCTTAACAAAACTAACTATGAGAAACAAATTCCAATAGCTACGATACTGAGCCCCTAATTATCAAATTATTCATGTGCAAAAGGGTGAGGTAAAAAATAAAAATCCATTTACTTTTTAAAAATGATAACCTTGATAATTTTTAAAAAATACTTTTATTGGGGGCTCTTACATCTCTTATCACAATCCATACATTCATCCAGTATGTCAAACACATTTGCACATATGCAATCATAATTTTCAAAGCATTCTCTTTCCACTTGAGTCCAATATCAGCTTCCCATTTCTCTTCCTCCCTCCCCCACCCACTCTCCCTCACAAACTCTTGATCATTATTTTCATATCTACATCATCCTCTGTTGCCCCTCACCCACTTTTCCATTACTCATTCCCCTGGGAAGGAGTTATAGATTGATCCTTGTGATCAATTCCCCTTCTCCTCCCCCTCCCTTTCCCCCTCCCCTAAATCTCCTGGTATCTCTACTCTCCTTCTTGGCCCTGAGGGATTTATCTATCCTGGATTCCCTGTGTTGCAGGCTCTTATTTGTAGTAGTGTGCATGATCTGGTCTAATTCAATTTGTAAGGTAGAATTAAGGTCATGATAATGGGCTGAAGGAAGTACCAAAGAACACACAAAGGAAAGTTGTGTGTTTCATCGGTGCTATACTGCACCCTGAAACTGGCTCATCTCTTCCCATCCCTATGATCACTCTCTGAGGTGATATTCAATTGTCTACAGCTATGCATTTGGGTCTCCACTCCATGCACCCCATCGCCTATTCACACTGCGTATGATTTTGTTCTGGGTCTTAGATGCCTGATACCTGATCTCATCAACACCTCATGATCACATACACTGGTGTGCTTCCTCCATGTGGGCTTTGTTGCTAGATGGACGCTTGTTTATCTTCAAGCCTTTAAGATCCTAGATGTTATATCTTTTGATAGCCAGGCACCATCGGCTTTCTTCACCACATTTGCTTATACACCCATTTTGTCTTTAGCAATCATGTTGAGAAGGCAAGCATCACAGAATACTAGATTGTTAAAACTGTTTTTGTGTCGAGGGAGTACTTGAGTCAAAGCCCAATGTCCATCTGCAATCTTAATTCTAAATATATAGAGATATGAGTACATAGTTCTATACCCCCCTCATTAGATATATTTACATATGTACATATTTAGGGCTCTATGAATATCGTTTGCCTCCTGGTTCTTTCCCCTATTTTCTTTTACTTTCTTTTTGTCCCACCATCATATTCGGCCTTCACTCAGGTTTAGTAATTCCTCGCTGCTATATTGCCTTGATTAGGCCACACTAGGCATAACCTGGGTAATTTTTAAATTAATCCTCAAGCATAGTAGTGCCTTAAATGTATTATCTCAGCTCAAATATCATCTAATTGGTGAAGTCTTCCTTCACACTTATATAATAGTGCACATTCAGTACCCATCTCTTGTCTCCTCTTGTCTTGCTTCATTGCACTTACTACCATCTAACATAAAATGCTGGTTATTTTGTTTCTCTCCTTTAGTACACGAGGGTACAGAAATACCCCTTTAAATCTTATCCCATAATTCCAGATTTCATTTGACTAGTGCAGAGTGAAAAGTTCTCTTGTATACCGTCTAGCTATTGTACACTCACTGAGTCATGAGAAGACTGAATTAACTTTGCTGAGGAGCCACACTTCTTGTGGCTCTTACTGAGCTTTAATATAGAGTGTGCCAAAAAATATGCCTGAAATGTCCTCCTGACCCTTTGGTTAATCTTGAATGCCCAAACCATTCTTTTCCTAAGTAATCATGCCTCCCTGGCAGTTCAGTTCCCTGTGTGCTGCTTTCAAATAATTTGTCTAATACTTTGGTATATTACTTGGAATTCATCATAGACTGGATTGCATTGTAATTATTCCAGTACAAAAAAAAATACACTGAACTATTTCACACTTCTTACATAAATGCCTCTCTTTAATTATCAACAATTTCTGAAGAATGTTTTTGCAACTGGCTATAAATTAATAAGAAATAGGAGGGCTGAGCCCCGGTGACGTAGTGGTTGTGCGGGGGACTGCGGCCCACTGGGACGGAGGTTCAATTCCAGCAGTGGGGCTGGGCCTCCTACTCCCACCACCGGAGAGCAGTGATGCCCCCCAAAAAACAACAACAACAAAAAAAGAAATAGGAAGAATACAAAAGTAAGTCTTTTATTCTGTTTTTGTTTGGTATGCAGTCCTATAAGGTCGCTGCGAGTTAAAATTAGCTCAATGGCGGTGAGTTTGGTTTTTGGGTTAATTAACAATGAAAAAGAAAGGAATAAACAAACATCAAATATTTTTTTTACTATGTGAGAAATTCAGTGAAAGATAGAAACCCTGATCTGAATCAAGAAGGAGTGAACAGCCAAGGAAGAATGAAAGTTCATTCCTAAGCATCTGAAAAGTGAGAAAGCAGTTGGTTCAGCCAAATATTCCCAGGAACTGGTCCTAATGTGAGGCCCAATTTTACCCAAGGCTACCTATATGTGACCTTGTCTTTAGTAGGCAAATGCATAGCCACCACACTGAGAAAAAGACATCATGCCTACAGGAGGGTTAGCAAAAAGGAGACAGACTCTTGGCAAGAGTGATGGGAACCATGGGCTGAAACAGAATCATCATGCAGAGGGTGCAAGACCAGGCATGACTTTGTTCTGTGGTATACCGGGTCACTATGAGTTGCAGTCAATTTGATGGCATCTAACAGCATTAATGACATACTTCATGAGCTTTCAGGGCAATAATTTTAATTAAGCACCCAGATGAAAGTGGTACAACTTACAGATCTCAGTAAAGCACAATAAGAAGTAAGGTTTCTCAATAAAATCCATCCTTTCATTCACCAACAACAATCTGACTGTGTGCTTTGAGCTTGGATTGCTGCCCTTAGTACATCAAAGTTAAGTGGAGGGGAAAGACAATAAAAATGTAAGTGACAAAAAAAAATGTAAGTGATGATACATGGTGTTGTCATATACTCTGCTTTCTCTTGCTGATGACACAACCTCTATTACCCTCTCTTATTTCTGCAAAGTACCTATCACAATCTGAAAGTATGTTAGCATATTCTGTTTCAAACATGGTTATTATCTTTCTCCTTCCACTAGAAGGTAAGTGTCTTACAAACAGAATTCTTTCCAACAGGTTATCTATAGTCTCCCTAAAAACAGTTTGGTAACAGTAATTACTTAATGTTCGTGAATAAATGATAAAAGAAAATACGCATTAAGGGTTGAAGCTATACAGAGAGTATAAGACAAAGGCTTCCCAGAAAAGATGAAGCATAAGCTAAGTCTTTAAGTCCTCAGACAGATAAAGCAATATAGTAAATCACAGGAAGCATTTCTAAACTATAGAAAATATAGTAGAATCATGGAACTGCAAGTAATTGAATACATTAATGTGGGATATTTATGGAGTCAAAACTAACAGTGGCACCTAGGTAATAATTTACTACTCTCTAAATCTACTGCAATCTTTCATCCATCATTTGACGATGCTTCATTCTTTTTCTTTTTTTTTCCAAATGAAATGCAATCTGTAGAAACTCAAGGATTTGGCTTCAAAGATTAGTCTGATTATTATATATTGAAATGATGAAGTGTGATGCTAAAAGCAAGTGAACTCCAGATCTGAACTTTCTGAGTCCAAAGCCCAACTCCAGCTCTCTCATTTCCCAGCTGTGTGACCTTGGGCAAGTTACTTAACTTCTCTGCACCTCAGTTTCTTCATCCGTAACATAGAGATAGCAATAAACCCAAAGTAAATCCACTGCCATGGAGTTCATTCTAGCTCATAGTTACCCCGAATGGGGTTCCTGAGGCTGTAACTCTTTACAGGAGCAGACAGACTCATCTTTCTTCACGAGAGGGACTGAGGGGTTTGAACTTCTAGCCTAGAGATAATAATAGTACCTACCTGGTGAGATTGTTGTGAGACGTAAATGAATGAGATAGATAATGTGATGAGAACAATGTCTGATTACAGTAAACACTATATAGTTTTTTGTTTTGTTTTGCTATTTTGGCTGGTTTTCAATGGTTTCCCTAGTTGAACTTGATAATGGTGTCTGGCCCGTGAATCAACTTTCAGAGTTAAATATTTTCATAAGAATAACAGCATTTTTTTTCATTTTGGTTGGTTTTTGCTAGCTATTATTATCCTTTTTTTCTTTGCTCTTTTTATTCAATCTTTTATCTTCTTTTTGTTTGGTCTCTGCTATTGTTGATTTGTCTTCTTATATAACACAGGCATAGGAAGCAAGCTCGAGGAGAAAGCATGGTTCCTGAAGAACTTGTGGGAGAAGGAGGTGGGGGGAGGGAGCAGTGAGCAAACAATGTCATAGTCAGGGGAACAACCAGGGAATTAAAATCAACAATAAGCAAGATGTAAGAGACCCTTGGGGTGTTGGAGTAACAGCAATCTAACTGAGGGGAATTATTAAGAGGCAGAAGAAGGGGCTGAGTCCTGGTAGCATAGTGGTTGAGTGCGGGACTGCAGCCGACTGGCTTGGCGGTTCAAATCCAGCAGCAGCAAGGCTGGGCCTCCCACTCCCACCAGAGGGCAATGATGCCTAAATAAAAAAAAAAAAAAAGAGGCAGAAGAAGGATGAGTATGATGGTGAGGCAGGAGGATGGTAAAAGGAAATGGAGGAAAGATCTAGAAAGAAAAGGTATGGATAGAGGTATAAGCATGTATGAGCATAGGTATAAACATGTATGCATATATGTAAATACATTAATTCATAAATTAGAGGTATTGGCCTATGTACATACATTTATATGGCAATACACTGAGGTAGTGGATGAACTTCGTGCCTCTGATCATGCCCTCCCTCAATGCAAGGACACTCCCAGCACAATCCCTGAAGACAAAATGGGTAAATGTATAAAAGCAAATGTGGTGAAGAAAGCTGATGGTTGCTGGCTATCAAAAAACATAGTATCTGGGGTCTTAAAAACTTGAAGTTAACCAAGCGATCATCTGGCTGAGACGCAACAAGCCCACATGGAAGAAGCACAGCAGTCTGAATAATCATGAGGTGTCAGTGTGAGATAACAAGTCTCAGAAGATCCAAAACAATCAAATAAAACCATATTGTTGAGAATGAGGAGGGTCGGAGCAGAGATCCCAAACCCAACTATAGATAATGGGACATGCCCTGACAGAAGGGTCACAAGGAAGGCATGAGTCAATCAGGGTGCAGTACAGCACCGATGGAACACAATATTCCTCTGGTTCCTTGAGGCTTCCTCACCCCCCACTATCATGACCCCAGTCCTGCCTTTCACTGCAGGCTAGACCAGCATGTGCACAGGTACAGATAAGAGCTCCACCTCCAAGGAGAACCGATGACAAGGATCTACATAGAACCCCCTCCCTGGGGGAGAGACCACAGAAACATGGGTGAAGGGAGATGTCAGATGGTGTGAGACATGACAAAATAATAATAACTTATAAATTATCAAGGGTTCATGAGGGAGGGAGTTGGGGAGAGGAAAAATGAGGAGCTGATACCAAGGGCTCAATAGAAAGTAAATGTTTAGAAAATAATAATGACAGGCTGAGCCCTGGTGGCCTAGTGGTTGTGTGCGGGGCTGCGGCCCACAGAGTTGACAGTTCAAATCCAGCAGCAGCTCTCCAGGAGCAAGGCTGGGCTTCCTACTCCCACCAGGGCATGCCACAAAAACAAAACAAAAACAAAAAAGAAAATGATAATGGCAACATATATACAAATGTGCTTGATACAATTGACGTATGGATTGTTACAAGAGCTGTAAGAGCCCCTAATAAAATGATCTTTTAATTTTTTTTTTTTTAGGCATCACTGCCCTCAGGTGGTGGGAGTAGGAAGCCTTTGCTCCTGGGAGCTGGAATTGAACCTCCAACTCAGTGGGCCGCAGTCTTGCGCACAATCACTACGCCACCGGGGCTCAGCCCCTTTTAATTTTTTTAAAAAAATATATCAACAGCAAACCTTTCCTTTGAATCCAAAGTAAGAATCATTTACTAAGGTGCTACTTACACTAACTGATTCATCATCTTCTGCTGCTGTTTTGATCTCCGGTAGTGGAGCAGCTTACTTTGGAATGGGGTATCCACACCGAGGTCCTCTGGGGGACGGACAATGGGGGGCAACTTCAAGTTCAGAGTCTCCTTTTCTGCTGCAATGGCAGCTTTGTTTTCATCTGACATCTTGGTCCCCTGGAGATTAAAATACTCTATATTCTGAGGAGAAAAATTGCATAAAGCCATTATTTTAAAATAAGCCTCAATAGCTCCACAACGTTTCTTACATGTTATCACTCAAAATACAATGATAAGTCATTGGAGTTCTTCTTCCCACGTGTGGAGATAAGAGCAGCACCTGAGATAAATGAGGAGAGGCTCCTGTGGGAGCGGATTGGTGCAGTGAACTATTCGTTATGGCTCTTCTAGCCATAATCTCTGTGACTTCCACCAAATGACTGGGTGGGCCACACAAATAGGTGTGTAAGGAACCTGGCGATCGACCAGTCGGTTTGTCAACTCGCTGGTCAAGGAGCCACCTCAGAAGCAGAAGGGGTGGGGAGGGATCTCACTTCCATCAAAAAAGAAAAGTCAGGTGCAGAGTGTGTCCTCGGGAGCCTGAAATCCCTACACACGAACCTCCTTGATCCAGGAGCCAAGGACCTGTGAAACCAGAGAAGCAGGGGCAGCTGCGTCAAGAACTCAAGACAGAGTGGCAGCTCCCCAGCCTACAGAGGGAAAGAGCAGAGTGCTGTGACTTGTTTGCAGGCCAGGGGACGTCCGGGCACTTGTTGGAGGGAGCTGGGTTTCCTAACCCCTGCAGGGAGCGGGGCTGAGCACCTTCCAAATGAGGCAAGCGCAGAGTGGAGTACCCTTGGGGCACTTAGAGGCAGCGCTAAAAAAGCCTTCTAACATTGTCTGAGAAGGGCAGAAGCCAAGGGACAGAGGCCACAGACGAGAGGAATGCTGGTAGGCACAGCAGAAAAAGGCAATGGGGGCTGAGTGGTTTCTGATCCTGAATTTTAACTTAGCAACTTCCCTAATAATCTTGAGTATTGTCTGTGTGGTCCCTGAAGGAATTCTCAAACCCAGTAGCCGTCATGTGGCTGTGGGAGGGACTAGTGGGCTCAGCATTGGGACAGGAATAGCTGCCTGGCCTCAGGGGAATCAGTCAGGAGCTGTTGCCTTTGAGCGTCCTCAGCCTCCTTCAAAGTCCGAGGAGGTCAAGCGCCACCCTCACCCATTCTGACAGAGCTCTGCCACCCACTTGCCACGAAGAGACTAAAGTCACATCCTGCTGGCGTCAAGTTTTCTCGGCGATTCAATGAAAGAAAATGCCCTCCGAGTATCCACACAGGTGGGGGGAAAGAAATCTGGGTCTAAATGTTTCCCTGAGATGCAAGCCACAGTTTTTAAAAATTAAAAATCCAGATGAATACCGCCAGAAAGCTGATATTTGGGATTATTTCTATTTTAAAACACAGACGGGCTCAAAACCATAAAGCCTAGGAGTGAATGTGTCAGTGAACAACGGTTGGCCTGCTGACAGCATCGCCCATCAAAAATCACGAGTAACAGTGGCATTAACGACATGTCCTGTGATTCTGAGATGACTGCCTCTCAAGAGACGCCCGCACGGCAATGGCCCTGCCCAGGCGACAAGCGTGGAGAAACGCAGAAGACAGTACCTGTCTTAAGGCTTTTCACTTCTTCCTGGCTGTGCTGAGGAGAGGGAAACATTTAACTCGTTCTTCTCTGGTGGGCAGAAGGGAACTCAGGAAGACTGAAACCTTCAGAACCCCAGCAGCGATCAGGGAAAGGCTGGCCAAGAGCGGTCATCTCTGCCCGGTAGAAACAAAGGTGTCGCCATGGAAACTGTCGGGCCTCTGGCCAAGCGATTGGGAGGTTGCCTGGGGAGGCGGTTGCTGAGCTCCGACAGAGCTCTCCCAACAATCATTCCTGCAAAAGTTTAGTGTGATGTTTCCCTTAACAACTTTCTGTTGCCTGGTCCGAGGAACCGTGATCCTGGAATCATTTCTAAATTCTGGAAAACTTCAAGACTGGAAATTCGGGTTCCTCGGGAAGTTAGAAGCTGTACCTCCTTTTCAGAGAAAGATCAAGGCTTCAAGCATCCCTGTTTTGACTTCTCATACATACTGCAGCTATTAGCAAGATAAGCTATCTTTCTTCTCTGGTTGCCATTTGCCTACACAGTACCTTTCCTCTGGGGAATATTTGGTGGGAATAAAGTCGTTGAGTATCCCTGGGGAGAGAGATGCGCTGAGGCTGTCCAGTGCATATGCCAACCTCCGTAAATACTGTGTGCCCTGAGAAAATCGAGGGTGGAATAAAGCCTGCTAGGTGGCGGCCCTCAGGAGCAGCGCTGGGTAGCTCCCACGACCACCAGAGGGCAGTGATGCCCCCCCCCAAAAAAAAAAAACCCAAAAAACGATCAAGCCTGCTAGGGTGTTGACAGTATATTTATTCAACAGATATTTGTGTGTTCTCATGTGCTTTAGCCCTGGTGGTTGCAGGATTAAAATGGCAGACTGTTAACCCCGAGCCTGGCAATTCTACACTCCAGCTGCTCTGAGGGAGAAGATGTGGCAGTCTGCTTCTGGATGGTTCTGGATTCATAGCCTTGAAAACCCTGAGGGGCAGTTTTATTCTGTCGTGTAGGGTCGCCATGTGTGGAAATAGATTTGATGACAGTGGGCTTGTGTCTCACACATAGTGGGGGCTCTAAAAATATTATTCGTGGGACTAGGTGACTAGAACCTGCTGATACTTTGAAAAAGCAAATTATCTTTTGGTAGAGAATAAAACATTAAAGTGTGAGGATTTTTTTAATTGTAACAAATCATTTTGGGGGGGAGGCTCTTATAAAAATCCATACATCAACTATCGAGCACACTTGTACATGTTGCCATCATTTCCAAAACATTTTCTTTTTTTTTTTTTTTTAAGGCATCACTGCCCTGGTGGTGGGAGTAGGAGGCCCAGCCTTTGCTCCTGTGAGCGGGAATTGAACCTCCATCCCAGTGGGCCGCAGTCCCGCGCACAACCACTACGCCACCGGGGCTCAGCCCTACATTTTCTTTCTACTTGAGCCCCTGCTACCAGTCTACGTATGGCTGTGAAGGATTTTGCAGGATTCAAGTCCCGAGAAGCCAGCTTTAGTCTATGGAGATGATCCTGAAAGATTTGAAAAAAAAAGTGCCTTCTTTGAGTCAGGCTCCAAAGGCTGACGTGGGTCTACAATTGCTCCCTTACTTTCAAATCTTCCCTTCCAGACAAACTGCCCTATAGGCCTCAGACTTGCTTAACCAGACGCCAGTGTATAAACCAACTCTTTGTAGTAAGTTCACATTTATCTACCTTCTACGCTGATTGAACCCAGTCCAACAGCTTTATATCATTATAAATGAGGGGGAGTACAGATTGGTAATCCAAAGTCCATTAGTAGGCAAAGCGACTTCCTCTTACAGAGGGGTTGCAGGGAAGAGATGAGGCAGTTACAGTGTAGCAAAAATAAAGTATGCAACTTTCCTCTAGTTCTTAAATGCTTCCTCCCACCCATTATCATGATCCCAATTCTATCTTACAAATCCAGCAAAACCAGGAGATGTACACTGGAGCCAGAAATGTGGGGAATTCAGGACAGATGATCCTTCAGGATGGGTGGTGAGGTGGAGCAGAAAGAGGGAACCAATTGCAGGGATCCACATATAACTTCCTTCCTGGGGTACAGACAACAGGGAAGTAGGTGAAGGGACACATCGGACAGTGTGTGATATGGCAAAATAATGATAGTTTGTAAATTATTGAGGGCTCATGAGGGAGGGACGAGTAGGGAGGGAGGGGAAATATGAGAAGCTGATCCCAAGGGACTAAGTAGAAGGAGGCTGTTAGGAGAATGATGATGGCAACAAATGTACAAATGTGGTCTGCATATTGATCGTGATAATAGTTGTCTGAGCCACCAATAAAATGATATTTTTAGACTTTTCGTGGGGGGCATCACTGGCCCCTGGTGGGTGTGGGAGGCCCAGCCTTGCTCCTGGAGAGCTGCTACTGGATTTGTACCACCAAACCTGTGGGCTGCAGTCCTGCACACAACCATTGCACCACCGGGGCTCAGCCCAAAATAAAATGATTTTTTAAACAGTTTTATTGAGGTATAATATATACCATAGAACTCAGCATTTGTACATATATAATTAAGTGATTTTAAATCAAGTCATACCATCATGTAACCATTACTGTGATCCAGTACTTAAACATTTCCATCCCCACAAGAGGTGCCCTCAGTCCCATCTGTAGCCAGTCCATCCTTGTATCTCCAGCCCTAGTTGCCTCTGTAGACTTCAGACCAATGGAATAATACATTATATAGTCTTTTGCTGGGCTTACCTCACTGATAACCTAGTTGGTATATAGTGGTATCTCACTGGAGTTTTCATTCACATTGCTCTTATGAATGTAGATGTTGTGCATCTTTCATAAGCTTATTAGTCAATCATTTATCCTTTTATGGTGACTAGGCAAATATTTTAAACGATTATTATTTAACCCATTATCTCATTGAATTTAGGAGTTTTTAAAATATGTTCTGCATACAAATTCTTTATCGGATAGATGAAGTGCAAATACGTATGTGTGGTACCCAGAGTAGTTCACTGCTCATTTTCTTAATGGTGTTTCCTTTATGGAGCATGCTTTGGGGCTTGATCACTATGAAAAATAAGGTCATGGTGAGTTTCTCTTCTACAATTTTTATAGTTTAGGTTTTACACTTAGATCTAGGATGCATTTAGTTCATTTTGCATGTGATGTAAAGAATAGATCCAGGATATAATTATTTCTTACAAATGCATATAAATTACCCCAGCATCATTGGTGGGGAACTTTATCCTTTTCCAATGGCATTGCCTTGGCATCTTTTTTGGAAAAAACCCCTGACCGTAACTGTTAGGGTTCATTTCTGGGCTCTCAATTCTGTTCCATTGATCTCTGTGTCCATCTTGACACTAACACCCCAAGTTGGTTATTGTAGCTTTCGTACGAGAAGCTGTAGCTTTGAAAGCCATCCAACTTGATTCTTCTTTTACCAAGTTTGGCTGTGCTTTAGAACATGTGGCTATTCTTTATTTTAGAAATACCTTGTTATCTTCCTCTCACTCACTGGTTACTTTTCAGTGGTCTGATGCGCAACAAATCTGTATTCTAGGACCAGGCCTTTTCGAGAGACGGGAGATTCAGCTGGGAAGAAAACAAGGAAGTCTCTGCCTGCATCGCGCTTGCACACCGTTGATTCCTTCCCCTCGTCCTGACTTCTACATACTGGAGGGCCAAGGCCCACTTCTCGGCTGCCTCCTTTCCCTACCTCAATCTCTCCCTAGGATGGTGCATCTGATCTATCGCATAGGGCCCCTACCCAAGACGCCTTCCTCTGGCCGTACTGCTCTCCACAAGGTGAATTCACCACGTGGCCAAGGGGCTGCGCTTACATACCCTCTCTAGGCCAGAGGGTGGAGCTTAGGCATGCCAGGTAGGTGTCACAACTCTCTAGAGGCCTCTCAAGGAACTAAACAAACGAACCAACAACAACAAAAAACAGGGCGGGGAAATAAGCGTGTGGTCCAGGGCCAGAGCCTCGTCCTCTCGATGTGTGCTATGCCTCACAGCCTAGACCACCACAATACCGTGCTACCCTATTCACGTGCAATGTGCAGAAGAGACAACTTCGGGGCAGAAAGCAAGCGGGCAGCGGTGAGGGGGTGAGGCGATGGGAAACAGTGACCGCGCGCAGGCGTGGGGTTTCTTTCCGAGTGATGGAAACGTCCTGGCATTAAAGTGTGCACGCTGTTTTTGCTCGGGGCTGACAGTCCAGTGTTGTCAGGGACAGCCCTGTGTACAGCACCGTCCGGTTCGGCCACCGTCCGCCGTTTGAGCCTATTGTTCGCCCACATCGTTTCAATCCCTCTCTTGGACGCTCTCACGGTTAACAACTAAGAAAATGCTCGGACGCTCAGTTTTACCCTAACAACACAAGTCACTCCACGACAGCAGCTTTGGGGTCTGGGTTCCCACCTCTTTGCCAATGAGAAGGGCACTGTGGTTCATCGTGTCTGCCAACTGACTGGCTGAGTGACCGTGTGCAGGCCCCGTCTCTGGACTTCACAGCTTTAAGAGATGGCCGAGGGGAGCCACTTCCGAATCATCCGGCTTCACCATGGCCTGGGGGGGGCGACCTTGAGGCCGTCAGGGCGAAAATGACGTTAACAGGCATGGTCCGTCACGGACGACTACAAAGGCTCGGCTTGGCGTGAGGACGCTACAGCCTACCTAAGGCGAGCACACCCCGCGAGCGGGGGCTGCCGCGCAACGGAGAAGGGCGGAATGGAGTCACGCTGTCTCAAGCTGGCGGACAGGCTGGCAACTCCCGCCGACATCCCGGAACCTTCCCGCTTTTCGGCCCAGAGCCACGCGAGAAGACCACGGGCCACCTCGCGTTTACTTGGGGCTCCGCCTCCCTCGGTGCCGGAGGTTTCGCGACGCCGCCCAGCCACTTCCGGCTTGACGTACATTCAGCCCCTATCTCCCAACTGTACTTTCGACAAAAAGGTAGGCGCTAATATTTACCTCCGAAACCCCTGTATTCTCTAGTTCTCCTTCCCGCTCTAACGGCCATTGGGAAGAAGCGATTATGCCGAGAGACGTGCGAGAGAGGTGAGCTTATGAATAAAAGTAGCAGGCGAGCGGACCTGGCGAAAGTGTGCTGCCGAAGCGTCTCGCACTCTTTCCTTGCCCGACGTCAGTCGCAGAAACTGAATGGGTCCCGGCGCCGGCGACTGCGGCTCCTCTCTCTCCACTCGACGCTCGGGCACCGTGTGGCCCCCGGCCTCGCCAGCCTCTGGGCCACCGGGTTCATGTGGAGACTCCCCAGTGTCCGCGCCGCGCTTCGTGGGCTCCGCAGGGTGGCAGTGCGTCGCGGGCGGGCGGAGACGGTGACCGAGACCGCAGCGGCTGGAAGGATGGAGCGCGCGGTGGTGCGCTGCGTGCCCTCGGAGCCCAAGCTGAGTTTGTCTTTCGCGCTGGCCGACGGCAGCCACAAGAACATGCAGCGTGATCAGAGCGAGCCGCTGGGGCGGGCGCTCAGCCGGATCGCCACCAACGCCCTCAAGGGCCACGCCAAGGCCGTCGCCGCTAAGAAGAGCCGGAAGAACCGGCCGAACGCGAGCAGCGGCGCGGCCGGCGCGGGGCCCGGGCTGGAGCCGGGCACTTCGGGCGAGCCGGTGGTGAAGCTGTACTACCGGGAGGAGGCGGTGGCCGAGGACGTGCTCAACGTGGATGCCTGGCAGGACGGCGCCGTGCTCCAGATCGGCGACGTCAAGTACAAAGTGGAGCGCAACCCGCCCGCCTGCACCGAGTTGCAGTTGCCGCGCTACATTATGGCTGGCTTCCCGGTGTGCCCCCAGCTCAGCCTCGAATTCGGGGACCCCGCCGGCTCCCTCTTCCGCTGGTACAGGGAAGCCAAGCCCCGGGCGTGCGATCCCGAGGGCGAGGGCACCTCGTCGTGGTCGCCCGCCTCGCCCTCGCCCGGGTGGACCGAGACGGGTGTGCAGGCGCGCGTCTACGCCCCGACCAATGCGGACATCGGGCTCCGGCTCAAGCTGCACTGCACCCCGGGCAACGGGCAGCGCTTCGGGCCCAGCCGGGAGGTGGAGAGTGTGTGCCCTGTCGAGGCCGGGCCGGGCACCTGCACCTTTGACCACCGGCATCTGTACACCAAGAAGGTGACAGACGACTCGCTCGTCCGCACGGTCTCCTACAACATCCTGGCCGACACCTACGCCCAGACGGAGTTCTCCCGGACCGTCCTGTACCCCTACTGTGCTCCCTACGCCCTGGAGCTCGACTACCGCCAGAACCTGATCCAAAAAGAGCTCACGGGCTACAACGCCGACCTGATCTGCTTGCAGGAGGTCGACCGAGCCGTGTTTTCCGACAGCTTGGTGCCGGCCCTGGAGGCTTTCGGGCTGGAGGGCGTGTTCCGCATCAAGCAGCACGAAGGCCTGGCCACCTTCTACCGCAAGTCCAAGTTCAGCCTTCTGAGCCAACATGACATTTCCTTCCAGGAAGCCTTGGAGTCCGACCCGCTGCACAAAGAACTGCTTGAGAAACTAGCTCCCTACCCACCCGCGCAGGAAAGGGTGTTCCAGAGGTCGTCGGTGCTTCAGGTAAAGTGACTCCCCCGTGTCTTCGTACACCCGGCCCGGCCCGACGGTGAGGGGTGGGGGTGGCGCTGACACACCAGACTCGATCAAGGGAAGCCTTGACTTCTCTTTTTTCGCTCCGGATTTAACTCCTGGGCCGGCCAGGCCCGCTGCAGGTTGCCCTGAACAATGCTCACAACCCCGGGGGCGAGGCAGGCACCAAATACCGCAGCAGTGGCTCGCAGCCTTCCCTTTCATCCAGCCCCTCGTGTTGGGACCCCTGAATGGGGGCGGACCCCTACCCTGGAGACGGAGAGAAGAGTGGGGCCTCGGTTTCTAAGACCATCGGAAATGCCTTCTCTTAGGTGACCCCTGTGAAGGGGTCGTTCAACCCCCAAAGGGGTCGCGACCCACGGGGTGAGAACCGCTGTACTATAGTGACAATAATAGCTAATGTTTCCTTACTGTTTGCCTAGCACCGTACTCGACGGTTTAAAATGTAAGTGCCGGCTGAGCCCCGGTGGCGTAGTGGTTGTGCGCGGGACTGCGGCCCACTGGGATGGAGGTTCAATTCCAGCTCCACAGGGCAAAGGATGGGCCTCCTACTCCCACCACCAGGGCAGTGATGCCCTAAAAAAAAAATAAATAAATAAAAAAATAAAAAAATAAAATGTAAGTGCCTTGTGTGTTTTACGAAGGGCTTCATAAACAGTAACTGTTCTTTGTCATTAGCTCATTAAATCTTCCCGGTGATCCTGCTGGATTTTTCGACTTAGAGTGGATTCTGTGGTTGAGTTGACTTAGTCAAGCTCACCCAAGTGTGGAGCCAGGATGCCCACCCGGAGAGTTACAGGTGCCATCACTGGGCAGAGTGCTAACTGCTACTGGCTCAAGGCTGCCTTCGTTTTTAAAACATTCATCGGTGTATTTGCCCAGCATTTTAAAGTAATTGATCTAGTAAGGTACTTAACTTTTTTCAAGTGCCTGCTGATCTTCCTCTTTCTCCAGTTAGTGCCTTTAATTGAATCTGCATGGCCATGAGTTGGCCTAAGATGAAAATGTCTCTCCCCAGATCACGCTGCTGTCAGTGGCAGACTGGGTATTTAATCCTACCTGATTCCAAAGGCTGCTCTTACCTCGTTGAACTGCCATCCAAATTTAGTTATAGCTAAACGTATTCTTTTCAGATTAGCTTTGTATTATGGACTGTTACTAAAACACATTATGCTGCGTGCTGTTCATGTGTGCACAAACTCCTATAACAAATCAGACTTGATAGCTCCTCTTGATTCATCAGTAAGGGGCAGCTGCAGAATAAAATGTCGGTTCATCAGATAGTCTTGAATAAAAAGCATTCAGGAGGTTTGGCAGACTCCAAATGAACTCTTGGCACTTTCCGTTTGCTTTAGGTTTCAGTTCTTCAGTCGACAAAGGACTCTTCTAAAAAGATTTGTGTTGCTAACACCCATCTCTACTGGCATCCAAAAGGTAGGTTTTATTTGTTTCATAAATGACTTATCATGACTTAAGGTTGGTAAAGCTGGTTTACGTAAATATCTCTCTTCAGGGTCACCTAGATAATGTAGTTTATAAGTTTTGCTTTTTAAGTTCTATTGACAGATAATTCATCTACCATACAATTCAATGGTTTAAGTATATTAAAAAGAGGTGTGCAGTCATCACCACAATCAATTTTAGAACTTTATTGTTTAAGTGCTTATGTGTGTGTGTTTTTTTTATGTTCACAGGTGGGTACATTCGTCTCATTCAAATGGCAGTAGCCCTGGCTCACATTAGACACGTCTCATGTGATCTCTATCCTGGCATACCAGTTATATTCTGTGGTGACTTTAACAGTACGCCATCCACAGGAATGTATCATTTTGTCATCAGTGGCAGCATCTCGGAGGAACATGAAGACTGGGCTTCCAATGGGGAAGAGGAAAGATGCAACATGGCTCTTACCCACCTCTTCAAACTGAAAAGTGCTTGTGGTGAACCTGCTTACACAAATTATGTTGGTGGCTTTCACGGATGCCTGGATTATATTTTCATTGACTTCAATGCTTTAGAGGTTGAACAGGTGATCCCATTGCCTAGTCATGAAGAAGTTACCACCCACCAGGCCTTACCTAGTGTTTCGCATCCCTCTGACCACATAGCGCTCGTGTGTGATTTAAAGTGGAAATAGAGTTTTGTTTATGGGAACTTGTTTTGTAAGTATGGGAAGGGTGTTAGTGGGAGACTTTAATATGAATCAAAGCTTATATGTAACCTTCAAAGAGGGAAACTAGACACTAAGGTAAAATGTGCACACCCTATTAGTTATGTTCCAACATGTCTTTTCATTCTGTGACTTCACATTGTTTGCATCATACAGTTTCTCTGCCCTTTTTTTTCCTTCCCTATACTTGACGGGAAAACATGTATGTATTTATGACAGGTAGGAAAGTAATTGAATTATTGCAGACATTTTTTTATAAGTAGGTGGGTTTTTTAGTCATTAGAGTTTTTTAGTGTACCATATCGATGAGCCTATGATTTTCTACCAGAACATATTCAAATGGATCATGTTTATACAACTAGGGAGAAAAAAGTTGTAAGGTAAGGAGACAGGCCTAAGTTCTGACATAGGAAAAGAATAACATTAGGGTCTACCTCTACCTCAATTTGGTTGTTAGAATCATGGCGGTTTTAAGTTTTAACAAAAGATTAAAATACACCATAACCTGTTGTCATTGCTTCTCCTCCTTTCATGTCAATCAACAAATACTCTCCATCTCTGACTCTCGATTTCCCTTGGGAGCAAGGCCAGGCTCCCACCTCCGATCGAGAGTTAGTCTGGGCGCCAGAGGGTTGTCCCCCCCTGCCCTGGAGAGGGGGTTGCTGTGAGTTGACCTTGATCAAGGGCAGTGGATTTGGGTGGTTCCTGCTCGATGTCAGCTGTCAGTGCGTGGTGCAGATCAATTGTTCTGGGGCTCATTGTCAATTTTAGCATGGAAGCACAATTTAGTTTTGAAAGTGAACAGCAACATTCTCCACTTGATCCCACTGTCCATCAGAAATGGTCACACTTCAAGAAGGTATTTGGCCACATGATGTTTAGTGATCACAGCACGATACAACACGGGAAGCTGTCTACCAACGGGGCGTAAGTTTTTCGATGAACCACTGAACTACTATGCTAGAAGTTTTTTCCAAACTGTCAGGTTGTATAAATTAGAAATGGGAGTACGGGGACTTTTGGACATCTCTGGACAAAGGGAAAAACTACTGTTTTTATAGACTAGAACATTGTAGTTTGAGTTACAGAAAAACATGTATATATAATTTATATTGTAAAAGGATTTTAAATAAGTCAATTTTTACAAAGAAAAATTACAAATGGTTGTACTGATTAGTGTCTGGCCTAAAATGGTAACTAGGCCTCACTCCGTTTTTGCTCTCCTTTAGGTGTTACACTTTAGTTGTTGTCTGTGTGCTATTAAGGATAATCTCAATCTTATCACATACCCCCATCTAATTTCTTTTTTTTTGGGGGGGGGGGCATCACTGCTCTCCGGTGGTGGGAGTAGGAGGCCCAGCCCCACTGCTGGAATTGAACCTCCGTCCCAGTGGGCCGCAGTCCCGCGCACAACCACTATGCCACCGGGGCTCAGCCCCCCATCTAATTTCTAGCATAGGTAATACAGCCCACTCACTTCAAGAAAAGCTCTTGATTTTTCCCCCAGTCATTAAAGACCTTGTTCCAAATTCTTCCATCTATGAACCCAGTACCATAAGTAAGAAGATTCCTTTTTTTTGTTTGGTCTTTTTTTGAGCATCACTGCCCTCTGGTGGTGGGAGTAGAAGGCCCAGCCTTTGCTCCTGTGGAGCCACTGCTGGAATTGAACCTCCATCCCAGTGGGCTGCAGTCCCACGCAAAACCACTACACCACCGGGGCTCAGCCTATTCCTTTTCTTTTTTTTTTTTTCAATTTTAACAAATCATTTTATTGGGGCCTTTTAGTGGCTCTTATAGCAATCCATACATCATTTGTATCAAGTACATTTGTATATATGTTGCCATCATCATTTCCAAAACATCTTCTACTTGAGCCCTTGGTATCAGCTTTTCCCCAACATTCCTCTTTTGACAAAAGTAGCTTTCACATTCTCACTAGTCGTTGTTGATCACAGTACTCTTGAGAGTGAGCAGTTCTGCACTGCAGATCGAACATTGAAGCCCTCAATACAGGACCTGGAGGGGAGGAACAATTAAGGTGGCAGTTTCTTGGAATCTTGCTTAGAAAAAGCTTTTGTGAATGGGAAAATTGATGTTAACCAAATTGTGCCTTCCTTAATACAATTTTTGGGAACATTTACACATTAGGTGACAAATACAAAAAAAAATATATTAAAGCCAGAATTTTAACCCTTTTTGAGGCAATTTTTTCTTCTCTTTAATTTTGGTCTGATTTCAAACTTGTTCATAGGACCCTCCAGCAACTTGTGAGGAAACTGGCAAAAAGCTGAGAGTCACTGGGAAAAAATTAAACCTTGGCAGAATCGCTCATATCCATAAGAAAAGCTTATGAATGCTGAATTGACACCCTGACTCTGCTAGAATTAACTCTGGTCAGGAAAGCTAGCGCTTACTAGTCATTCCATGTCCTGAATGGTGATGCTTGCTGACTACACAAGATTACCGGATTGTATGCAGTCATTTCAGAATACTCAGAATGTTGTGATGGAGTGTCAGATACTCTGCTCACTTCTCCAATTGAATAATTGGAGCCCTAAGAGAAGGAATACCAAGAAAATGATATAAATAGTATACCAAAATTTCCTTGTGCTCATTATTTAACATAGAGTGTTATTCAGAAATGTTTAAAGTGTTTAAAGCCATCTTTGTGCTTGGATTTTTCTATTACATTTGGATTTTTAGTATCTTGAGATTTAATAAAAGATGGGAAGTCTAGCAGTGTTTTCCATGGTGAACCCCATTTTATGATGTCATACATACCTACTCAAGGAAACATTCCAAAATTGTGTGATAGATTGTAAATTGCTAAAAATATTATAGAAGACATTATTCTGTCACAGTGAACTTTTGTGCAGCCATCATTAGAGCAAACTTGTACACCGATAGTTCATAACCAATTAACAGCTCATTTCTGGCTATGTTGTTATATTTTGAAAAATTAAATACTAAAATCAGTTTCAAATTTCCAGAAACTTCACTGGGTGGTGACTACTTTGAGAGACTGAAGGTGTGGCCTCCTCGGTACGTGCTAGTTTCAGTCTAGAGCTAGAGCTCTGAGAAGCAGGACACAGAAGAGCGTGACTGGGAGATTTCCCTCATGGAAAACAGGTTATGTGTTCTCTGGCACAGGTTCCCTAGAAAGGAGCTTGGGACTAATTAAAAAGCCATGTGCAGCTAGGCCCTGGGTTACAGGTGAAACCCATTCCTAAAGTGGATCTTTAAGCAAGTACTGGTGTGTGCAACTTGCCTTGGCTTACCTCCTGCGTTTAAAAGTTGCGTGTTGATTTTGTTGAGAGAAGGGCTTGGTTGCAACACTTCAGAGGACAAATTTATATTTCATTAAGGGACACAGTAGGAGCTGCCCACAAAACAGACACACCAACCTGTGCAATGAAAAGTAACACAATGCACTCTTAACTTATTATAAGACCCACATGAAAACTCAGTAGAGGAAATTCCCTGAAAAATTATGGCACTCCTAAAATGGTTTTTTTTTCCCCCCAATGATTTTATTGGGGGCTCTTATATCTCATAACATTAAATATATCATTTGTATCAAGCACATTTGTACACGTGTTGCCTTCTTCATTTCCAAATATTTTCTACATGAGCTTTTAGGGAAAGCTCCTCTTTCCCTAAAATGTTTTCTAAACATAGTTCAACAATCCTTAAAGATTTTGAAATTTTAAATATTTAGCTCAAGGCAAAACCAAAAAGAAGCACTAGGTTTCATTTTGAGGGAGAAGACTTCCAAGCAGTTTACCTGATTTGGGTAATACTCAAGTTTTGTGGACACGCTTTGTGAGACAGCACCTTCTTTAACATTGAAGGTGATAGTACAGCTACCTTAACTTGGGATGATTATTTAGCCCTAATTCCAGAGTCGACATTCTGAGGTGAGACTGCCAAGGCATTTTCTTAAGGCGAGGTAAAGTTCACAAAACCATTTGATGTGGGTGGGAGCTTTGTTGGCATAGTTTATGCTGCAATCCACAAGATCAGCAGTTCAAAACCAGGAGCCACTCCGAAGAAGGCCCTTTGTCCCTCCTGTTAAGTCACAGACTCTGGAACTCAGGGGCAGTCCTGCCCCGGCGCTGTTGGGTCGCGATGCGTCCGCACTGACTCCTTGGCAGTGAGTTTATCTAGGTCCAGAACCTTCTCATCTCCCCGAAAGGACATCCTTCCTCAAGAAACAGTTCTTCCCAGCACCCTCCTTTCCCCAGCCTGGGGCAGACACTTGTTTTCTCGCCACAAACTTGCCTGTTCTGGATATTTTGTATAAATAGAATCTTACATTTGACTACTTCTGCCTAGTTTCTTTTTTTGGCATCACTGCCCTCTGGTGAGAGGAGGAGGCCCAGCCTTGCTCCTGGAGAGCCGCTGCTGGATTTGAACTGCCAACCCAGTGGGCCGCAGTCCCGCACTCAACCACTACGCCACCAGGGCTCAGCCCTAGTTTCGTGTTTTTTTTTTTTTTTTTGGGGGGGGGGGATCACTGCTCCCCGGTGGTGGGAGTAGGAGGCCCAGCCCCACTGCTGGAATCGAACCTCCGTCCCAGTGGGCCGCAGTCCCGCGCACAACCACTACGCCACCGGGGCTCAGCCCCAGCCCTAGTGTCTTTTCATTTAGCACCCCTAATACTTGTGAAGTCGACCGTGTGGACTACAGTAGTACTTTGTTCATTCACATAATTGAATAGTCCATTGTATGGAGCTCTACCCCATTTTTATTTCTCCCAAGTGGACAATTTGAATCGTTCCTTGGAGTCCTGCTGCTGAACCATTGGTGTGCCGATGTCCGAGTCGCTGTTCTCTGTTCTTTAAGAGTGGCATTGCTGGGTCCCACCATAATTTAACTTTTTGTTGTGTGGTTGATTCCGACTCATTGCAACCCCCGCGTGTACAGCAGAACGAGATCCCGCACCATCTCCACACTTGTTTGAACTCAAGGTTGCAACGCACAGTTGACGGTCGACCACGTTTTCGCTGCCCAAATCCGATGCCTTTCTCTCCTGACAATAGGTCCAAAGCACCTGAGAGAGTAGCTAAGCTGTGTTCCCTAGCCGCAGCACAATTTTGCCTACCTTTTAGCAATTCTCAATAGTCACCTGCCAACCTCTAGGCTAGTCCTTGCTAGAAAGACAGGGCTTTCTACCCCAGTAGAGAGTTACGTTCAGGTCAGGCCCACGGGTTCTAGCCCGTCCTGTAGGGTCACTCTGAGTAGATGCTGTGTCGATGGCTTGGTTTAACCTCTAGGTCCGGGCTTCAGACCCAGCAGTTCCTCCTCGGGAGAAAGACGAGGTGCTCTGCCCCTGTAAAGATTTATAGGTAGACAGGGCTGAGCCCGGGTGGCATAAGTGGTTGAGTGCGGGACCCTGTCCCGCGGGCTTGGCGGTTCAAATCCCAGTGGCGGTTTTCAGGAGCAGCGCTGGGTAGCGCCCACGACCACCAGAGGGATACCCAAAAAACAAAACAAAACAAAAAAACTTTAAGGGCTGAGCCCCGATGGCGCAGTGGTTGGGCACGGGACTGCGGCCCACTGGGACGGAGGTTCAATTCCAGCAGTGGGGCTGGGTCTCCTACTCCCACCGCCAGAGAGCAGTGATGCCAAAAAAAAAAAAAAAAAAAAAACTTTAAAGATTTACAGGTAGACAACCCTACTTAGGCCCCAATGAATCAGCATCCACCCAATGGCAAAATATTATCCTCATCACACTTGCCTTTTTTGGGGGGGAGGGGGTGGTAATCACTGCCCTCAGGTGGTGGGAGTAGGGGGCTCAGCCTTTGCTCCTATGAGCTGGAATCGAACCTCCATCCCAGTGGGCCTCAGTCCCGCGCACAACCACTACGTCACCGGGGCTCAGCCCCTTTTTTGGTTTTTTTTTTTTTGGCCTTTTATTTTTTAAGTGACTATTCATCCCTCCTGTGTGAGATGATCTCTACTAACACATTTTTCATGCGTGTGATCGGAGTTACTGCTGTGAACCAGAGTGCTTATTCACGATGGATTATGCAACCTAATCTTTCTTTGCCAGAGAATCAGGTTTTAGCAATTTTGACTGGTTCACAAGGTTGTGTCAAGCTGGAAAAGTCAGTTTCATTGCTCTTTTTTTGGAAGAGATTTGGGACATAAAAAGTTACAAAACAAATTTGAAGGCGGCCTAAGCTAACAAAAATGACCGTTTAAAATGTGTCCATCCATAGACCCTGGTTTCAGACAATGAAATTGTGGCATTTATTTTAAATCATTTTATTGGGGGCTCATCCAACTCCTATCATGATCAGTACATACATCCATTGTATGCAGTCCACATTTGCACATTTGTTGCCATCATCATTCTCGAAACATCCTCCGTCCACTTAGGCCCTGGCAAAAATGAAATTGTTTGTGTTGGTTTAGCACCACTATTACCACTTTTTTTTTGGGGGGGGGGGGCATCACTGCTCCCGGTGGTGGGAGTCGGAGGCCCAGCCCCACTGCTGAAACTGAATCTCCCTCCCAGTGGGCCGCAGTCCCATGCACAACCACTATGCCACCGGGGCTCAGCCCACTTTTTAATTCCTAATTCAGGCACATCATAGCAAGTAGCAAAAATGATTAGAAACTGATTCCTAAAACACTGAGATAAAAAGCTTAGCCTTTGAAAAGTATACATTCCAAGATAATCTTTGAGAATAAGTTATCTTTAAAACATTGAGCTCAAAAACACAGTAAGTTCATACATTGCATTATAAAAACTTCACAGAAAAAAATTGCAAGCTGCCTTGCGTATTGAATCGTGAAGCCAGCTGCTACAATTTCTATTTATATCTAAATGATAAAATCATCTTCAAATTGTAGCCCTTTAAAGGAATCTGAAGCCTCAGCATAACAAATGACAACCCCCTGGATTCAGTCTAGGATCGCAATCTGGGTGGTCAAAATCATGTTAATGTAGTCAGAATATTAAATTTCCGTAAAGAAATCTAAGAATAAACCAAGCATCTCCATCTTCTGCCCACTTTGGTACAAGTGTTTGCATGTCAACGAGTTTTTAAGGCAGTAACTCAATGTTAGCGTGGGTATTGAAATATTCTTTGGCTGCATTTTATCTGATTCCATTTGTTTTCTATTCTGAAGATAGTTCCTTAGAGAACCAGATAGGCTTTATTTAGCTTGCTTTCTTATATGAGAGGAATAATGTTTACATTGTTAAGACAGGTTAGTATCTTTATTTTCCCCATAAAGTAGTTTGGAGAAATAGTAGACTCGGGAAGAAGAGTATTTAATAGTGAAGTTGGCCTTTCTCAGAAAACCTTCATTATGTATAGTGTTCCAGAATTCATGAAATAGAGATGTCAGTTTTAGCTGTAGTTTTAAATAATTTTATTGTAAATAATGGAATTATCTCACCTTCCTATTTTTATTACCTACCTAGAGATAATCTGGCCTCTTTAACCACATGTGTTCTTTATCCTAAATAATTGATGCTTTGGCTTTTGTTAGTTCTTTTTCTGTATGAAGGCTTCTCATCACTCTATGTAAGATCAGTTAACAGGTTCCCAAAAAGTTAACTGGTTCCCAAAAGAAACCTCTATATCCATTCATAGCTCTTCCCCCTGGGAACCACTAATCTACATCCTGTATGTATGAATTTGCCAATTCTGGACATTTTACATCAATGAACCTATAAGATATTGTAAGGTGCCCTAGTGGCATAGTGGATTAAGATTGGGCGGCTAACCACAATGTCAGCAGTTCCCACTCCACCAGCTAGTCCTTGGGGAAAGATGAGGTTGTCTGTTCCTGTAAAGATGCAGTATTTGAAACCACACTGCCCTAGCAGGCACCCAGCAGCACAGCTACCTTAATTATTATTTGATTGAGTCTAGACTTGCAGTTTCAGAAGTGGTCGTTACTGCTTTAGAAGCCGAAGTCTGTCCATACTCTTTCATGGGATTCCTGAGTTGGAATTAACTTGGTTGGATTGGTTTGGGTTTTTACAACATTGTAAGGGTTTCTTGGTACCTGACCACTTAGCCTATTTTCAAGCTGCTTTTATGTTATATCCATCATTGGAGGTGCCACATTTAATTACCCATTTCACAACAGGTAAACAATTGGGTTATCTCCACTTTGGGGCCACACTGAATATGGTTAAGTTTGTGAGTGGGGTATATACTTTCATTTTCTTGCCATTATGCCTAGGAGTGGAATTGTGCAATATTATGGTAACAAACTTTTGAGGAACAGCTAGACTGTTATCCAAAATGTTTGCATCATTCTGCGTTCCCACTACCAGTAGATGAGGGGTTCCACTTTTTCTACATCTTCCCCAACACAGTTTTATTAATCCATCCTGGTGAAGGGGACGTGGCATCGCCTGTGGATTTGCTTAGCATTTCTGATAGCTTGTGATGTTGAACTTGCTCGTTGGCCTATTTTAAAATATTTAATTGTATTGCCGATTTCTTCTTAACCCGTTTTTTAAATCATCATCCTTCACCTCCTCAAGTAGGCAAAACCTTGCTGTGTGTCCTCACTCCTTCCCCTATTCACCTGAGTAGCGCTCAACCCAGCCGAAGAGGAAACAGTGCCCGCAGTACTGATCGACCCTTAAGCACTGGCTCCCTGCCCGTGGGCGAAGGCCCTCACTGCCCGCAATGAGAGCAGAGAATCACTGGCCCCTCTGCCCTTTTTAACCACACAGATGACCTAGCAGGCATTTCCTCCAACAGCTGCCTTACCGCACTTTCACCGTAGTGATTACTGCTTTTGCCATTGATTTCCGGGGAAAATCTTTGTTCCTAGAATATGGTTTGTGAAAATCAGTTTAAGATCAACAAATGTGTTTACACGTGATAAAAGCAGCAACGTAACCTTTAAGTAAGGATACTTCAAATGTCAGGTTCTGATAAGGACCAGATAGGCCCCAGGATGACACTGCCCACTTCTGCGCCGTCTCATACAGGCTGTGCTTGAGCCCACTGCTGTCGCTGAGTCCGTCGATCTCCGTGAGTCATACTCGGCTTTTGCTTATCAATCTCCAGGGCCTAGTCCTCCCAGATAACATGTCCTCACTTCTAAGGAACATTCTGGCCGTACTTCCTCCAGCAACAATTTGTTCATTCTCTTGTGTGTGTGTGGCATCACTGCCCTGGTGGGAGTAGGAAGCCCAGCCTTGCTCCTGGAGAGCTGCTGCTGGATTTGAACCATCAGCCCTGTGGGCCGCAGTCCCGCACTCAACCACGAGGCCACCAGGGCTCGGCCCTGTTTATTCTCTTACAGCCCTTGGTATACTTAAGATTCTTCACCAACAATTCAAATCAGTTCCGTCTTCCCTTCCTCTTGTCCAGCTTTCACATACATGGGATTGGAAATAATACAGCTTGATTTGGACATTTTAGTCTTCAAGGTGACATCTCTGCTTTTAACGTTTCTCTTTTTAACATTTTAGAGGTGTCTTTTGCAATAAAGCGTCTCAATATAATTCACATCCTGTGGGGTTTTTGACTGCCACTTCCATGGGTATTTATTATACATCTAAGTGAAACGAACTCTTGGCAAATTCCATCCTTTTCCATTTATCATGGTATTGCTTACTGGTCAGTGGTGACGGCTTTGTCTTGTGTTGAGGCGTAAGGCATACCGAAAGCTGCAGTCTTTGCTCTTCACCAGCAAGTGCTTCCAGTTTTCTTGGAAGCAGGCCACTACACAGTTCCGCTTCTTCCATCACATAGCTTGAGTCTACGGTCAAAGGGTAGACTTTAATGCACACCTTTCCTGCTTTTAAACCATACTGTTCCTTGTTCTGTGTAGACGACTGCCTCTTGGACTCTGTACAGGTTCTGCATGACTACAATTAAAGCGTTCTGGAATCCCCATTCCTTGCCGTGCTAATTTTTGTGTGTGTGAACTCATGGAGTTAAATGCCTTTGCATTGGACCTTCCAACTCAAAGTAGATTCCCCCTAATGACCTAGGTGCTATTGGCACCACTCAAAATGAGAACAGCTGAAAACATCGAGTCAGTACTTAGAACATATTCAGTAGGAATCTAGGAAAAGCACAAATCAAAACTGAAGTGGATCACAGGAAAATTATCCTAGGTATTAGCAGAAATAAACCAGTCTTGACCACTGAATTAAGTCTATCCAATGAGCTAATACTGCCAGGAATGACAAGTTCAGGAATAACATGGCATTCACAGTCAAAAAGAACATTTCAGAACATATCCTGAAGTACAGCGCTCTGTGACAGGATAATGCTTGTACTCCAACAAAAATAACATTTCAAATCCACCAGCTACAATACTCCAAGGTGAAAGAAGAGGCTGCCTTCTCCCAGAAATCCCACACAGGTCACTATGAATCCATCCAATGAACGTGAGCTTCGTTTGTAAGACCAACCAATACTATTCAAATTACATACCAAAGCCAATGATGAAGAGATGGAAGTTTATCTTAACCTGTTTCTAAACCCTGTCAAATGCTATCTTCACAATTGTTTCTATGCTTGGTCCATCCTTACCTTTAAGGAGCACTGTGGCAGCTTGAGTTTGATAAGCGTGCAAACAAGATGCACTGATAATTACAGGTGGTTCTAACACAAAAGCTGCTCAGAAGGATGGTGGTTGGGTACTATCAAGCCAGGAACTACACACATGGACCTCACTAGATGCATTAAACGTAAATCAACTCCATCAGCTCATTATCAGGCCATGGGCTGACTGTGGAACAGACCATTTTAAGTTCAATTTGAAACTAAAAAAATTTTAGGCTGAGCCCCGGTGGCATAGTGGTTGTGTGCGGGACTGCAGCCCACTGGGTTGGAGGTTCAAATCCAGCAGCAAGGCTGGGCCTCCTACCCCCACCACCAGAGGGCAGTGATGCCACACACACAAAAAAAACTAAAAAAAATTTAAGTCCATGAGACCAGAGAGCAACCACAGTTAGATGTCTCATGAATATACACTAGACTATCTCAAAATTTTATTTTATTTATTTTGAGCGGGGGGGGGGGCATCACTGCCCTCGGGTGGTGGGAGTAGAAGGCCCAGCCTTTGCTCCGTGGAGCTGGAATTGAACCTCCATCCCAGTGGGCCGCAGTCCCACGCACAACCACTACGCCACCGGGGCTCAGCCCAAAATTATATTTTAATACAAGGTATTGTGGGATGACTTCAAGAGCATCAAGCATGAATGAAAGCCAGAAAGGTTATTAAAAAAGACAGGAAAGACCAAACGGTTGTCAGAAGACATTCAAACTTGCTCTTGCATGTGGAAGAAGTGGAGGAGCTGTTAGAGGACTGCCTGACAGGACCAAGCACCATAATTATAATGAAACAGGCCAAGACCTGGAGTGAAAACCAACAGGGAAGAGCCACTGCACATTTTTTAAGCATAAAGAACTGATGAAAAAAAGTCAATGCTCAAATTACACCACTGAAGGAATCTACGGGCAAAATAGTGAAGCCTTAAATGATGAAAGCAATAGTCACAGTACTGTAAGAATTGGTTGTCATTCAACCACTTCAGGAGGTAAAGTGTGGTCAAGAATATGGTACTGAAAGACGCTCAAACCTCAACCGAAGGCACTGGTAAAAAACATGGCTTCAGGAATTGATGGAATATCAATTGGCACATATCAATAAAAAGGATACCAACACTTGGAGTACTCTATCATTTATGCCAAGAAATGTGGAAGACAGTTACCCAGTCAACCCACTGAGATGCCCCTTTATGTCCACTCCCAAAATAACCCAACAAAATGCAGAGAACATCAGTATCATACAGATGACATTTTACTAGAGTTAAAAACAGTTGCGGGCTGAGCCCCGGTGGCGTAGTGGTTGTGCGCGGGACTGCGGCCCACTGGGACGGAGGTTCAATTCCAGCAGTGGGGCTGGGCCTCCTACTCCCACCACCGGAGAGCAGTGATGCCCCCCCCAAAACGTTGCATTACATGGAACTGATGGAATTTCATGCTGGATTCAGAAGAGGCTGTGAAACTAGGAATACTTTAGCTGATGTCAGATGGACCTGGGGTGAAATACCATAAAAATGTTTACCTGTATTTAGTATGGAAAGGCTTCAAGCTATGTGTATCCCAACAACTTCAAGTTAGTCACTTTAATATAACATCTGTATATAAGAATTTATCAAGAATCTTAACCTTGGGTACAAATATTAGCCAAGTCCTAACCAAGTTCATTTTTATTAACATTGCATTGTAAGCAAATTACTTTGGCAAATGAGACTAAGATTAAGCTAGTACTTAAAACCTATCACTTTCCTGTGCAGTACCTTAGCTAGTTATATCTTGGGCAAGTTCTGGGACTGTATGCTGAATACTGCAGTCCTGACACTAGATGTGCTGATATTTGAAGCATTCAAACTTCACAAAGTTGTTTCCAATCAACTTCTTTCACTCCATACCCACCCTCCTGACAAATGCTTGATTTTCCAAATAATGTACTAGTAGAGGTACCATTTACTCCTAGAACTCAGCCATAGTAATACTTGATTATCCAACACTCTCTACCTGCAAGGATAAACAAACATGTTTTCCAATTTCAAGTCCTAAGTCACTTTTAAATCTTCCTAGAAATGTTACATTTAACATTAGATCCATCGTGATCTAAAAATAAGTACTAGTAATTATAATGTTGTTTATCTATCCTGAGATAAACTAGAAATCTCATGGGTAAAACCCTGAAAACTGGAAAATTAAGATTGCATTTGTTTTACTTTAAACAAAGGGTATGTGAAGTAAGGGAGAAAAAATCAGGTAAATGAAATTTTTTTTAAAAAATTAAGATATTACTATATCACACACAAAAAACAGCTATAGGTTAGACAATGGAGAACATGGACTTTTGAAAAATCTACTAAACAGAGAACAGAAATGGTCTGTCCTCAACTATGCTGCTTAGTCTTTCACAGGAATCACAATTCCTCTTCAGTCTCTGTAAGAGTGCCACGTGACAAAACACTTCATAATCTAAGACTACTTACTGTACAACAGTTCTATGTAACAGGAGTCACAGGGACCTCTAATAACATGAGTGGATGCTGCTAAGCATTGAATCTTGATAATGTCAATTATTTCACAAAGTAATAGTTAATATTTCGATAAACCAAAACACTTCATTTTATGTTTGCACTGCTTGCATTAACTATTTGAACATGTTCCGGGGGCTAATTGCTTCACTTATAAGGACCAGAAAAGGTACATTTTTTTTGTTTTTT
>PVJH01017928.1:0-46519 GCA_004026705.1 Nesogale talazaci
GCCAGGGGGCGCTCGGGGGCCGCAAGACGGGTCAGACGGGGCCTCGGGCTTGCCCTTCGGGCCCGCCGGCGCCCGGCTCGCAAACAGAATCAATGAATGGCCGGCCTGGCCGCGCGGGAGGCGCTCCGGGCGCGGGACCAGGCCCCAGGGCCGGCAAAGAAGGCTCGGCGCCGCGCTGGCGGCCACGAGAGCCGGCGGCCCAGGAAGGCGGCGGGGGGGGGGGGCCCGCCCCAGCGCAGGCCGGACGCGGCGAAGAGGGCAGCCGGGCCTCGCGGGGCGTGGGCCGAAGGAACTGGGCTCGAGGCCGACCCAGCGAGCCGGGAGAGGGGACCGAAACGCGGGGCTGAAGGGGGGGGGGCCGTGCTGGGCGGCCTGGCCACTCACCGCAGCCGTCGCCAGGCTGTGCATGTTGGGAGCGGCCGCCGCTCTCCCCTCAGCGCCCGACGAGCCCGACCGCGTCCCCGCTTCAGCGCCGCTGCCGCCGAAGACCAAGAGCCGCCGCAGCCGCCATCCGCCTTCGGCTGGCTCCGCCCCTTTCGCCGCCCTCTGACCCCTCCCTTGGGCCCCGCCCACACCGCCGCTTCCCGCCTCCTTGACCTCCGGCGAGTTAACAGTCCCAGAGTTAGGTCCTTTGCCTGTAGGCTACAGGGTCAGGAGTGGAAGGACGTCTGTCACCTACGAGTCCCCACTTCCCCGGCGTCGGGTAGGTGTCCGTAGGAACATGAACGCTGACTTTCCTGAGGAAGCCCGTGAAGGGCGGGAAAAGCCGAGCCGTCCTAGGCGGACGTTAGTGCGCATGCCCTTGCGGGGCTCCGTAGGAGGGAAATGGAGGGAGCTCGCAAGTGGGCGAGAATGGAAAGTGCGCGTGCGTACTCCCCGTCGCCCGGGGGGGGGGGGGGGCGGGCCTTCCTGGCGAGGGGCCGGCGAAGCGCAGGAAGGGCGGAGTCACAAGCTTGCGCGCACGCGCCGGGGTTGGTCGCGTCGAGTGTGCGTACGTGCGTGCGTGCTTGCGTGTGGCCACAGTTCCCGCCATCAGCCGCTCTCCCTGACTGGGGGAGCGAGCGGCCCCGCTTCTCGGTGCCCGGTGCTCCTTCTTTCCTGCCGGTTCCGCTGCCGCCCCCCCCCGCACAGACGGCGCTTGCGGCGCGCCTGGCCCGGGGCCCCGGCCTCGCAGACGCTGGTAAGACGGGCCCGGCGAGCTTCGAGACGGGCCGTTTCTCCCAGCCCCCTCCCCTCCGCGGTCCGCCCACTCGGCGTTCACTCTCTGGAGTTCGCCCGCCGCTTCTCAGCCTGCCCCCCGCTCCGCGACGCGCCCGGGCCTCCCCGCCACTCCAGGGCGGGTCTCCCCCGCCGCTCGGCCCGCTCCGGTTTCCCGGGCCTGGCTGTCACCCCTCACCTCCGCCATCCGAAGCCGGCCCCTGCCCTTGCCTGCCGGTGGTCCCTTAAGGAGGCCTGCTGTCCCCTCAGGTGCGCTCCCTCCCGTCGGGTCTGGGCCGGGACGCTCTCGCAGTGCCTGCGCCATTCGCCACCTGCGTTCTCGTCCCGGCCCTCCTCTCCTGGAGCCGTGCATTTTGCTGGGGAGGGGGCGTCGTGCAGCCCCCCGGTCGTGCCCGGTCTCTGGCCGTGCGGTGGCTTGTCAGGTTGAGCTGTTTCAGGTCCTGAGCCATGGAAGGAGCTGGTAGTTGGTGACAAAGCCCCGAGTGTCAGACTGTGGCCCTCTGGTGGTTTGGTGTCCGCTGGCCACTTCCAATCAGAGCGACCCCCCTGGGACGGTCCAACACCTCCCCAAGGCTTCCCCGGGGGGCTGGACTCATAGCCGAAGCAGGTCACCAGGTCTCTTGTACTCAGTCACTGATGAACAACCTGGGGTTCTTGGCTTTTGTGGTGCTGTCAAAATTGCAGTTTTGTGAAAGCCTCTTTTTTTTTTTGGAGGGGGGGTTGCGGAGCTGCTAGTGTCAGGCAGGAGTCCCTGGGTGGCACAAGTCCTTAGTGCTGAAGTACTAACTACTGAAAAGTTGGGTGTTTCAACCCCACTCAGGTAGGGAAGGGTGGGACTGGCGATCTGCTTCTGAAAGGTCACTGCCTGGAAAACCCTGGGGGCCGTTTCCTTCTGCCCAGGTGGGGTCGCCATCAATCCAGACTGGACCTCTTAACTCACTGCCATTGAGTTCATTCTTAGGACAGCGTGTCCAAGGTGGTACATCTTTATGGGAGGTTCAGAAGGCCCTGTCTTTCTCCCACTCTTTAACTGAAAGGAGCTGTCAAAGAGTGTTTATGTACTTGGACGTGTATATAGAGAGTCAAGTTGGTAGCAATTGAAGCTATAGCTGTGGATAAAATTGCAACTCTCCCAAAACAAAAAAAAATACCCCAAACCATGGCCATTATGAGTGGATTCTGACTCATGACAAATAAAAAACAAACTCACTGTCATTGAGTCCAAGCCAGCTCATAAGGACCAGAGTAGAACTGCCCTTGTGAGTGTCCAATAAAATCATGACGGGAGTAGAAAGCTTTGTCTTTCTTCCTTGGAAAGCTCATGCTTTGCCCTAGACCGGAGCACAGGCATAGGTACAGTTAAGAGATAAAAGCCTACAATACACAGAAAACAGGAACTGGAATGGGAGTAGTGGCGGTATCAGAAGGGTAGGGGTAAGGTGGGGACAGGAGGAAAGGAAGGGGGAACTGCTCACAGTGATTGACACATAACCACCACCACCACCACCACCACCACCCAGGGCCAAGAACAACAGAAATCTCAGGGGGAAAGGTCCTGTAAGATGTGAAAATAGGGGCTGAGCCCCGGTGGCGTAAGTGGTTGAGTGCGGGACTGTGGCCCACGGGCTTGGCGGTTCAAATCCAGTGGCGGCTCTCAAGAGTAGCACTGGGTAGCGCCCACGACCACCAGAGGCAGTGATGCCCCCCCCCCCCCAAAAAAAAGTTGTGAAAATAATAATTTATCAAGGGGTCACTATGGTGGTGGGGGTGGAGAAGGAGGGCAAAAAGAGAAACTGATGCCTAGGACTCAATAGAAAATGTCTAGAAAGTAATGATGGCAGCATGTACAAATATGCTTGATACAATTGATTTATAGATTGTTGTAAGAGCTGTAAGAGTCCCCAATAAAATGATCTTTAAATTAAAAAAAAAAACTCAATCTAACCTCAAAAGCAAATCTTATACTCACTGCCATTGAGTCAATTCTGACTCATGGTGACCCTAGAGGGAGGGCCTGGTAGAACTGTCTGGGTTTATTAGGGACTTTAAAAGACAGAGTAGACCTGTATTGTAGGGTTTTCAAGGCTGTCCATCTTTTTCCAGCCGAGCAGCTGGAACCTCTGATCTTTTGGTTAGTGCCCAAGTGCTTTAACCACTGTACCCCAGGGCTCATTTTTGATGGAATATCAGAGAACAGGTAGAATACTAGAAAAGAAGGACCTCGAAGGGAACAATGAGGAATTCTTTTTTTTTTGTTTTGGTTTTTTAGGCATCACTGCCCTCTGGTGGTGGGAATAGGAGGCCCAACCTTTGCTCCTGTGAGCTGGAATTGAACCTCCATCCCAGTGGGCCGCAGTCCCACGCACAAATACTAGCCACCGGGGCTCAGCCCTGAGAAATTCTTAACATTGGACAGAGCATTAATCTTGGAAGAGATGGAAGAAGTTGTCAGGCAGTATTGAATTCAGCAGAAAGATAAATGGAATGATTACGGAAAAACCATGGTGACATAAAAGTAACTGGTGATATTAGTGAGGAGGGCTTCTATTTTGAATATCTGGAATTCAGTCCTGGGGCCTCTTAGTTTTCATTCCTTCCTAAGCTTAGCTAGAGTTCTGATAGCACTGTAGACTATGAGTTGAGCTGCTTAACCTCAAAGTCAGTGGTTTAAAACCACCAGCTGTTTGGTGGGAGAAAGTTGAGGTTTTCTGCTCCCATAAAAAGTTTATATGTGGGGCTGAGCCCCGGTGGCGTAGTGGTTGTGCGCGGGACTGCGGCACACTGGGACGGAGGTTCAATTCCAGCAGTGGGGCTGGGCCTCCTACTCCCACCACCGAGAGCAGTGATGCCCCCAAAAAGCAACAAACAAACAAGCAAGTAAACTCTTTCTTATACACTTATGAGTGTTTATGAATTTGTTTCTCCAGTCTCCAGTTTCTCCAGAGCAGTGATGCCCAAATTAAAAAAAAAAAAGTTTATATATAGGCTGAGCCCCAGTGGCGTAGTGGTTGAGTACAGGACTGGCCCACTGGCTTGGCAGTTCAAATCCAGCAGCAGCTCTCTAGGAGCAAGGCTGGGCCTCCCACTCCCACCAGAGGGCAGTGGTGCCCCCCCCCCAAAAAAAGTTTACATATATGTATATATAATGTATGTAAATATATTACATATACACATTAAAATATATGTGTGTAGAGTTATATGTGTGTATAATATATGTAAAGTTCTATATAAGGCTGTAGGTTTATATGTGTGTAAAGTTACAGGTTCAGAAACCAGAAGAGCCTGAAAAGTCTAGACTATGGTCTGGAAGACTGCATAAGCTGGTTCTTGGCTGCTTTACCATCTTCATTTTGCACTGTTCTATCTCACACTGAGCTCTGCCAATGCTGCTGCTGCTGCTCACTTGTGTTCAAGGCCTTTGCACATTCTTTTCTATTTTCCTGAATTGTTTTAGGACCACTGCCACTCTATAAACTTACTCTTCAATTTCAGTTTAAGTACTAAGATATAACAACAGAATAAACTATGAGATCAATCAGGAGGAGCTTTCCAGGAGAGAGAAAATGCCTTTTAGCAGTCAGTCAGTGGTGGAAGAGAGGGGAGGAAACAGTAAGATTTAATGATTTTTGAGTGTTGAACAGAGATAAAGGGTAGAAAGTATATGCATCCCAAACACAGGCATTTGGTTCTAGGTAGGTTAGGTGTGAGCTATTTTTTTTAAAGGGGTGGTGGTGGAATTCATAGCAATCAATTTGCACTCAGAACATTTTTTTGGAATACAAAGGAAAGCATACTTTTTCTGTAATTCTGGGGATTCATTTAAGTGATACAATTAGTGTATAATTTAGTTGGTTAAAAAAGGTAGAAAAAAACAAAACAAAAAAAAGTAGTTAGAATATTGTGTAAAGATTTGGTAGGTGAAAAAATCCTAAGAGAATGGAGACTGGAAAGCAATTGATAGAATTCATAGATGATGGTGGAATATGGTGGTGATTAAAAGTGGTGACTGGTGTAGACCTAGTTTTATGTATAACCATAAATAAGCTAATTGTCTTTGCTTGTCCGTAAAACAGAGACAACATAGTCCATCCCCTTTAGGGTTACTGTGAAAACCAGCAGCAATAACATGTGGTCACTGTCAGCTGTGCACATTTTTCCAAATAGAATTGGTGACAAAGTGATGAGCTTCTGAATTAGGACTGTAGTTATGAAGTTAAAGCTTGTATTAAAACTTCTAAAAAATTTTAATGGCATGTAATTCACAAATTATACAACCGAATAATTAATATTAAGAGTTGTACAATCATCACTACAATCAGTTCCAGAGCATTTTCTTCATTCTTACACTTACTAGCTCCTCATTTCCCCCCCAACTTCCCAACTGCATGCCCCCAGGAAGCTGTCAATAGAGTCATTGTCTTTAGAGATCCGCCCTTCCCAGATTTCCTACAAAAAAAATTTAAAAAGATGCACACATACTAACAATAGCAGTAGATTCTTTGGTATCATGAAAGTGTGGGCATCATCATTCAGACAAGAAATTTTAGTACATTTAAAATTCTAGTTTTTAATATGCTTCAATTTCTTTCCAGAATGATGATGTTGATTGTCGAGCTGATAGCAAAAATCAAACCCGTGGTATCCCAAAAGAAGAGTGAGACTATAAATCATTGTGTGAACAGATAGCCTCATTTTTCTTCCTTGAATGATTGATGGGTTAAGCCTATTACATAACCCATTATAGGTGATAAAGGAGCAAAAATGAAACCCGGGGACCCTTGTAATGAGGTCATGGATTGTGCTGTTCTCACAGTCTCTCCATGCATTCCATTGGAATAACTCATTAAATTACATTTTGTTAGGTAATGAATTTAAAGGACTAGCATTAAAGTCTGTAAGTATGTGTCTCTTACCCCCTTTCCCCTTTTCTCTGAGGAATGTATGGGTAGGACCTCAGGAAAAGTTCAAACTAAAGCCCAAATTTGAGAAAGAAACCCATACGTTTAGTTTTGAAAGAAAAAAGCAAATTTATCTGCCTTTTGAAATTTGTATTAATCAATACATCCGGTAGCCATTGTTTTAAGAATTAAGACCTGTGTAGCAATGTTTATGAAATCAGCAAAGGAGATACTCTTTTTCACTGGCTTCTTAGTTTCAAAATGTATCAGATGAGTAACACAAAACTGATTAGCTCTTTCTGGAGCTGCTCCCGAACATTGCATAGCACCGTCTTAAAGCCGATCATTTATGTGTGTCTCTGTGTGTTCTGATCATTAGATGTTCAATATTTTCAGTATGTTAGTGTTCAATCCAAAGATTGATTTTTGTTGTATAATTTTATTTTTAGTTTGAATTTTGTATACTGGATTCTTTTTAAAAGGCACACTTATATTTTCTTTAGCTTGAGTTGATGGAGAACTGACATAGCTGCAGAATATGAGTAGTACCCCCAGAAGAGTGCTTTGCCTTGGCACAAGGATCAGAGTGAAAGGTGAATTTTTACTACATAGGGGTTTTTCTATAAAAGTCACTGAAAAGTAAGTAATAAGTTTGTTCTGGATGTTTCCAAAAGCAGGGAAGTGGACAAAACTGATAGTTTTTTGTGCCTGTTTTATAGAGACAGTTTTATGTTCTAGCATACTTTATGGCTGTGAATACCTTCTGATCAAGGATGTTTTCAAAGTGGAACCTAAAATATGGGCACTCAGATAAATAAACAAGGAATGGGAACGGTTTTGCCAGATTGGGCTTTCATGGAATGTTCAAAATTGAGCAAATAATTTTAATAATGAAGAAATCCATGAGGAGTCTTTTTGTACATAATTAAGGAATATATAATTAGTTTTTACTGTCTTTTGTCTTGTAATATTGCTTTGATGTGATAATTTGCATTACAGAGTTTAAAGAAACCTTGTCTTTCAGGTTCACAGAAAGTTTAACTGTTACTGGATCATGCCAGATAGTAAAAAGAAACTTGGTTGTATTTTTTTTTCTCTTGTGACCCAAATAAGGCAAACCCTGATAATATGATGGTGAATGTTCAAAACTAGATAATAAAGTAAGTTGAGGCATTTGTTTTGTTTTTTGCCTCACAAGAGAGCTTGTCAGTAGAAATGATTAAACAAATTTTCAATTTAGAAATGTGTTACTTCGGGCTGAGCCCCAGTGGCTTATTGGTTGTGTGCAGGACTGCGGCCCACTGGGATGGCAGTTCAAATCCAGCAGCGGCTCTCCAGGAACAAGGCTGGGCTTCCTACTCCCACTAGGGCAGTGATGCCACACACACACACACACACACACACACACACACACACAAGAAATGTGTTGCTTAATGTCCATGATAATAGGGCATTATGTGATATGTGATTTATGTGTGTGAACAACATACTGGAACTAATTGAAGCCCAATGCCAGATTTCCTCATTTCTGCTGTTACTGCTGCTCATATTTACAGAGACTGTAGGAACTGGTGGTAGCAGCATTAGAACGACACTGACCTCCTCCGTCTTCCCCTCCCCTCCCTCACAGTGGCTGAGAAGACAGCAGTGGGGAGTAGAGTGAAAGGAATTGAGTCAGGAAGGAGCAGTGTCCAGTCTCACCACAATGCCCTGTCCTTTTGAGAGACATGCCTAGAGCCATGTCCTCTGCCTCACCTGCCTGTGTCTCAACTGTGGTTCAGTGCTGCACGACTTTGGGTCTTAGGCCTTTAAACCCATTAGGAGAAGTGAACAATAGGAGAGCTGCTTTTCCTTTAAAACCATGGTCCTCAGCCTTTTTAATGCTGCAACCCTTTAGTACACTTCCTCATGTTGTGGTGACCCCCAACCATAAAATTTCAGTTTAACTTCACAGTTAATTTTGCTACTGTTATGAATCATCATGTAAATATCTAATGTGCAGGATGTATTTTCATAATTACAAATTGAATATAATTACAGCATAGTGGTGAATCAGAAACAATATGTAATTGTATATTGTGAGACATTTCTAATGGCAGATAAGTGAAATTTTGTCTTCCAAGTGTGGTGTAGCATGAGTAACAGTCTTCACTTTGGGTACTCTTTACATGGGCCTATCTGTGTGTGGGTGGACCTACCTGGAGGTTAGAGGAGCGGTGTATGGGTCCCTAGGACCATTGGAAATAGGTGTTTTCTGATGGTCTTAGGCAACCCCTGTGAAAGGGTAGTTGGACACACACACACACACACACACACACACACACACCCCAAGGTGTTGTGACCCACAGGTTGAGAACTGCTTCTCTAGTTTGGGGTTTTTTTTTTTGGCATCACTGCCCTCAGGTGGTGGGAGTAGGAGGCCCAGCCCCACTGCTGGAATTGAACCTCCGTCCCAGTGGGCTGCAGTCCTGCGCACAACCACTACGCCACCGGGGCTCAGTCTAGTTTGTTTTTTCTTTTGTTTGTTTGTATTTTGTTTTGTTTTGTTTTGTTTTTGGCATCACTGCCCTCTGGTGGTGGGAGTAGGAGGCCCAGCCTTTGCTCTGATGGATCTGCTGCTGGAATTGAACCTCCATCCTAGTGGGCCACAGTCCTGCGCACAACCACTACACCACCTGAGCTCATTCCGAAAACTGCTTCTTTAAAACAGTAAAACCTCATGAGACCATGGACATGTGAAACCAGACCCACGGATTTCAAGTAGCTCTTAACTCGTAGCCATCCTACAGGACAGGGTTGGGCTCCTGAGGGTTCTCCTGCCTCATATTTTTCCTGTACACTGGCTTGTGGATTTGAACCACTAGCTTGGTGCTTAGCCCACAGTGCCACCGGAGGTTCTTGAGTGCTCAAAGGGGGCTTCAAAAAGTTTATGAAATACTTTTTTGGCGGGGGGGACATCACTGCCCTCTGGTGGTCGTGGGAGCCATTCCAGCCTTGCTCCCGGAGAGCTGCTGCTGGATTTGAACCGCCAAGCCAATGGGCTGCCATCCCGCACTCAACCACTACGCCACCGGGGCTCAGCTGGAAAACTTTTTTAAAAAATAGTTAATACTTGAATTGGAAGATTGTTTTAATACTTGAATTAGAATATAGTGGAAATTTTCCACAAGCTATGTGAATCCTCCTTTTGTATGCAGTCAGTAGTTGCTCAAATGGACAATAAGTGATGCATTTCTACCTCTATTTGAAATAAAGCTTTGTACAATTAACTGAAGTTTTGTGCCAAAATGTTAGAAAGGCATAGAGAGGAACAAGTAATCAAATTATTTTCATTTATATCAAATACACTTGTGAACTTCAAATTTTATTCAGAATTGCAGTAAATGTTATTATAAAACTTTTATTGTTGACATTCACTGACTTGGTTCTGTAAGAAAAACACTAAGATAATCGAGTTTTCTATTCTATTTTATTTTGGATTCCTGACCCATAAAGCTGAGGAAATTTGAGCTGCAACTCTTCATGCGGAGTTTCTTCTTTGAGCAGTATATTATATGAATCCTAGTTTGGGCCATATTTACTGTAACTGCATACTACTTCATTTTCTTCATAAATGACTTTACTAACAAAAACAATGACTTCATTAACAAGATGTAGGAGCGGTTTTGCATTTAATTGAAAAATTCAGGTGTGCATAGACAAGGCCTATATACGTGGCCTTCAATGGAAAAGTTAAATGTCATTCCCTGCTTAGTGATGCTCTTATAAAGAGCTTAGTGAATTTAACGCTAGATTAGCCATGTAAAGGGAATTTGTGGTTCCAGTGCCTGCCATTGAATAGTTTAACAGGTTGAAGAGAATTGTCATAACTCTTTTATACTTCTATGTGTCAGGTACTGTTCTAGTGCAGAGATCAAACATCCCATCTGTGTTCCAATAGCAAAGTCTAGATGAGACAAACAGGTGGACAGTGTGATAGTGTGAAGATAGTCTCTCAGAGGTGGAAAGCACCATACAAGATGTACCATACAAGATGAGAGAGAGATGCATATAAACAATCCTGAGTCAGAACTAGCTCGATGGCAGTGAGTGAGGATGGGCAGGAGAGGAACAGCTCTTTTTTTATTTTGGGCATCACTGCCCTCTGGTGGTGCTCCTGTGAGCTGGAATTGAACCTCCATCTCAGTGGGCCACAGTCCCGCTCACAACCACTATGCCACCAGGGCTCAGCCCAGGAACAGCTCTTAAGGAAGTTACCATGTCAGTTGAGCTTGGATTTTTTTTTTTTTTTTTAGCCAGGAAAATAAAAGGTTCATCCCTTAGTGGTGCTTTGGTGGAAGTATTTATCATTGGTTCAAACCTGTTAGCTTCTCTGTGGGGGGAGATGAAACTACTGCCATTAGGAATTACAATTTCAGAAACTATGTAAAAGGTTGCTATGCTTGGGAATTGACTATGCAAGTGGGTTTGTGGAACTGAATGAGGAGACTACTTAAATCAATCCTGTAGCCCTTGGTCTCTTGTGTGCATAGAGTAACATGACAACATATGACTTTTGGGGCAAACAGATTGCTCTGAATGGCTAGATATGGGTGCTTATTGGGGATAGCGAGGTAGCAGAGTTTGCATCATGAAGGGCATTATGAGTTTGGGGTTTTATTTGAAATGCAGTGGGGAGCCTAGTGGATGGTATTAAGGAAGAGGGATTTTGGTCTGTAGTTTATTATAAAGAAGTCTGGAAGGTATTGGAGGTGGAGCAGACAGGCCTGACCTTTCATTTCTAATCCAATACCAATACCAGTAGTTGTCAAGAGAGAATCAAAGACAACAGAGTTCTCAGTCCCTGGCATGAGCAACTTGGGGTAGAAGAAGGGGGCACGTGTTCTTTGCAGTGCTGAAAGCACGAGTGGAAGTTTACTAAAGGACATGTTTTAGCAGTGAAGCAGCAATATTACTGATTTAAAAAAAAATCTTACACACGTGCATTGGCAACCCAAGTTTTTGCAGAGTGGCTAGGTAGTATAAAATGTTATCATACAGGTCTCTAAGCAATGATAGATTCTGTTACTTTGAGGGATTCATGCACACAAGCAGCCAAACAAAAGCCCAGCTCTGCATTCTTGAGTTGATTCTGACTCAGAGCAACCCTGTCAGACAGAATAGAACAGCCCATGGGATTCCAAGGGTGTAAGGAAATCTTTAAGGAAGCAGAATGGCCTCTCTTTCTCCCACAGAAGAGCTGGTAGGTTTGAGCTGCCGTCTTTGGACTAGTATCTGAACACTTTAAACCTCTGCACGACCAGGGCTCCCTTCAGTTCACAGTTGGCACTCAGTGAGAATGTACAATAATAACAGAGGACTGAAATGCCTAATGTATTTAAAGGGTTTTCACATTTCTTCTTTTATCCCCAGTTTTTCGATGCACAGTAAATAAAGCCTCGAACTAGGGGCCTTCAGACTGTATCCTGCCTGCAGGTGGGTCTTGTTTGATTTGTAGCTTTCAAAAATATATATGAACTCCTTGCCCATAATTAAAAGTGGGCAGGTTTTTTGTTTGTTTTTGTGACATCACTGCCCTGGTGGGAGTAGGAAGCCCAGCCTTGCTCCTGGAGAGATGCTGCTGGATTTGAACCGTCAACCCTGTGGGTCGCAGTAAAAGTGGGCAGTTTTATGTAATTTTTTGCCTCCATTTTCTTGAAAAAATTAAATAATTTAACAAAGATTCACTGTTTCTACATAGTAACAATTGGTGAGATTTGAGTAGCCATTCATATTTTGCTTGCTTGAGTCATTGATGTCACCTGCCTGATTCCTTTAGGCAGTTCAGTTGGTGATCCAGTCAATACTTACTTTTTTTTTCTGGGGGGGAGGGCTTTTGGAAAAAGATTTAGATAAGGAATAAACTCAGAAAATAATTATTAGATTTATTAACCTCCATCTATTACAGCAGCTGTAATAGCTAGGGGTTAGAGCCTACCGAAAATGCCCACTGTCATTGAGTCAATTCCGACTTACAGCATCCTTATGTAAGCTTTTTGAAGTTGTGAACCTTAGGAATAGAGAGCCTCATTTTCCCATGGAGCCTCAGGTAGGCTTAAACTGCAGATCTTTCAGTTCAAGAACCTGGCAGATTTTCATCTTACTTGACATCACACGGGTTAGAGACATAATAAAAATTATCAAGTGATGGAGCTCTCTTGATTTACAGGCCGACAATCTTTTTCTTTTTTTTTTTTAATTATTATTATTTTTTAGGCATCACTGCCCTCTGGTGGTGGGAGTAGGAGGCCCAGCCTTTGCTCCTGTGGAGCTGGAATTGAACCTCCATCCCAGTGGGTTGCAATCCCGTACACAACCACTACACCACCAGGGCTCAGCCCTAATCTTTTCCTTTTACAGTTTTTAGCTTTTTAGTTGAGCTGTTCAAGCAGATATAATTTTAACTTATTAAACTATAAGCAGCAATCAATTTAGAGGCAAGTTTTTAGAGATGTGAAATATCTGCAGTAACGATTTTAGATAATTGAATCCATACTTAAGAGCAACACAAGAATGGACACTTACATGGTCACAGTGTGGTGAGGATCGCATTGGGCATAACAGCCATGGTATTCTTATTGGCAGGTCTTTGTTGTAATATGGTTGTTGGGGTACAAAATGCCAAATTTAGGCACCTGTACTGAACAGGACACTAAGATAAGAACATGCACAGTGGAAATAGAAGTTGACTAAAGGTAGTCGCTGACTGTCAGAGACTCTAGTTTTCACTGTGTTGCTGAGCATCCAGAGCCTTTAAGGATACTTGATAAAAGTGGTTTATTCAAATGAGGAAAGGGACAATAAGATGATATATCAAATGTTATCTTTAAAGCTCCTAATTTTGGTCACTGGTAAATTACAACTTACTGTTTTTCTGTATTTTCCTTCCTTAGAACCTGTCAGGTGAAGGTATTTTTCTTTTAATTTGGCTAGAAGCAATTTATTTTTAAAGAGAGGATGTCTCCTCTGAAGATACATGGTCCTATCAGAATTCGAAGTATGCAAACTGGGATTACCAAGTGGAAAGAAGGAACCTTTGAAATTGTGGAAAAAGAGAATAAAATCAACCTAGTGGTTCACTACACTACCGGAGGAATTCCAAGACTATTTCAGGTATCACCAGAATTTTAATTTGGAGTAGATCTTTCTATGTCTTAGAGTCCTGATAGCTCTCTTCCTATATGAGTATTTGTGGCTTCTTATTTCCAGAACACCAGAATTTTTTATACATATTTTATAAACTATTCAGTAGCATTGTTTGATGATAGTAACCAAGAGCAAGTAGGCTTCACATGATGAAGGTGGGAGGCACTGAGAGTGGTGTGATATCTGTGGTTTTTTTAAAACCAAATTAGGATAACTTTGGTTACTACTTAACCATATGTGATAAATTCACCACCATTTAGTGTTAGTTTTTGATACACTGTATTAGCATCTTCTGAAAGCTAATGCTTATTTCCTAAATTCTGTAAGAGGTTGTGAAGTGAAGCATGCAAGAATAATTGCTTCAGATCCTCTTTTCCAGTGTTTCCATCTCTAAAGTTTTGAAAGATACTGATTTTATCACTACAGCAACAGCCATTCATATTTGGGAGTTTCCTAGTGGATGGTGATCTCTTGTATTCTCTGTCACAGAACCAAGAGGAAAGAAATACTGTTTAAGGATGGAGGGGGGTGGGAGGGGGAGAGATGAGTTTGAGGTGTCAGGTATCCTGACGTTAGTGTCTTGTAGGCCCGGGATCAACAAGAGTGAATTAACAGTAGAGTGTTTGAAAGTTGTTTCCCTGCTTAGGTATGAAAGTATGACTGGGGGGCTGAGCCCCGGTGGCGTAGTGGTTGTGCGCGGGACTGTGGCCCACTGGGACGGAGGTTCAATTCCAGCAGTGGGGCTGGGCCTCCTACTCCCACCACCGGAGAGCAGTGATGCCCCCCCCCCCCCAAAAAAAAAAAAAAAAAGAAAGTATGACTGGGGGTAGATTCTCAGTAGTGAAAGTAATCAAATTCTGTATTGTTTGAAATTCTATATTCTCATACATTGACATTTTTTTTCAAAGTGGTCAGTTAAATGAAATGCCTTTATGCAACCATTTTTTCAATTTGCATGCACAAACTACTTGTTTAGGTGTTTGGAGTTAAAAATTAGTCACGTTTTGCCTGAAAATTTCTAATTAAGGGAATGAATTTGGCATCTATTTAGCAGCTAAACATTTTTTTGTCATTTAAGATTTTAAATGAAGTCTGTTGAAATAAGGTTTTTCACTCATGTTTAAAAATTGGCAAAGGTCAGTTCACCCTAGCTTTTTATTTTTTTTGGTTTTTTTTTGGGCATCACTGCTCTCCGGTGGTAGGAGTAGGAGGCCCAGCCCCACTGCTGAAATTGAACCTCCGTCCCAGTGGGCTGCAGTCCCGCACACAACCACTACGCCACCGGGGCTCAGCCCTTACCCTAGCTTTTAAAAAATTCTAAAATATGTTATTTATTCTTTGTTTCTGCGGTTTGAGAACATATCTTTAGGAAAAAAGCAGCTTAAGAAATTCTGGCTATGCCTGCCAGTGGAGAGCATATGTATATGCTTGCTCCGGAAGAATAAAGATTTGTGGATGCCTGGCTTGCAGAATTAATTTAGATTGTAACAGAAAAAAGAGGTAGTCAAGAAGAAAGAAAAATTATTAAATCATAAGACATTGGGCAAGTTGTGGGGAGGAAGAAACGAAAGGACTTAGCTAAGAGCCCTAGTAAGGTGCTTTTGATGGTGGTGATTAATGAAAGTTAGGTGAGTTTGCCCAGAGAAAGAAAAAGGTATTTTTTTCTTTTTCTTTTTTTTTGAAAAAGGAGTATTCTTATGTTGGTAAAGATTATTGTGATATACTTTTAAGAGGTTAGAATTCCTCTGAGGATGTAGTTTAGGTAACTGTATTGAACACATCTTTTTACATTGCAGAAACGTAAGGTATTTGTCAAAGATGAACTTTTGTCCAACAACAGAAAAACTTTGTCTTTTTAAGCTTTCAATGACTGGACCCTGGAAATTAACGCACTAATTTTTATCTTCTATATCTGAAAATGTACCCTCTTCTACCATAAGTTCAAAAGTGCTCATAGTATTCTGTGAATTAAATTCTAATAGTATATGTTTATATGTCCTAAAATCTAAGTTTGGGACTTAATGTGTCAAGAGAAGAGAATCATTTTTGGTTGGGGGAGGAAAATCTGTAAATTTCTATAAAAGAAAGAATGAGAAATGTAACTAGCAAAGTGTAAAGTTTACTATTCACTAGATAATTTCATTATAATTTTTATGATGATGAAATTATTTCCCTTTTGTCCTGATCAGCTAAATCATAACATTAAAAATGTGGTGCTTCGACCTAGTGGAGCAAAACTTAGTCGCCTGATGTTAACACTACAAGATAATAGCTTCTTGTCCATTGACAAAGTGCCAAGCAAAGATGCGGAAGAGATGAGACTGTTTCTAGACGCAGTCCACCAGAACAGGCATCATGCAGGTGAGCGTTGAATCACTTCAGCCCCGACTTGCTCGCAGCCTACAAAAGCAGAACTCGCTGCCATGGAGTGGGTTCTGACTCAGAGCTACCTTAAGGGACAGAGCCAGGCTCCCTGGGGAGAAGAGAAAGCCTAACCTCTCTCCCTGCAGAGGAGAAAGTCTCATCTTTCTTCCTTGTCTACAAAAGAAGCATTTAAACCCGGACAGGGAAGTGACTTTATTACATGATATCTAGGAACTGCCTTTATAAAACTTACTCTGATTTAATTCTTGCTGTGCAAACTACATTCTGTCGAAAATCATGCACTGTGGTGGAATTCCCGTGTACCCGCCAGCTCCTTTCTTATAAAATGGGCGTGTGCAGTTTTTGTTTTTTGTTTTGGTCTTCTGTTTTTGTTTAATGTATTTTACATTTTTTTCTTTGGGATAATCTGTTGTTTACATTGAGTTTCTCATCAATATTGTTTAAACTCTTTTTTGGTTTAAACTCAAGATGCAATCATGCTGTTTCTTCAATTTCTTAAATGCTATGTGATATAGTAATGGTAAATCTTTTTATTAAGTAGAGGTTTTGCTTTTCTCCTTCTGGTTACCAGCTATGAAACCTCAAGGGTCTGGTAGTTTTGGAGCTATTCTGGGCAGCCGGACATCACAGAAGGAAATCAACAGGCAGATTTCTTATTCAGACAATCAGGTATGTTCATTTTGATTGTCTTAGCTCTTGTATTTTAAAAAGTCACTGACTCTGATGTATGTTCTATCAGGTAGTTGCAAGTAGATTTTAGACTTCATTGCTTAGTGTTAATGGTAATGTTAAGATCTATTCCAGGTGTCAAATTTATCATTTAGCCATTTTATTCTCTAATTCTCACTCAAAAACTCACTGCTGCGGAGTCAGTTCTGACTAATTGCGACCATACAGGACAGGGCAGAACCGTCTCTCTGGGTTTCCGAGACTAATGCTTTACAGGAGTAGAAAGCTTTACTTTTCTCTGATTTTTCATTTACCCAATTATTTTAATGAAAATCCTTGTAAAATTTATCATTTCCTTTCTGGCTTGGCAGTTTTGCTGAACACAATTTAACTTTTGCCTGTTGCCTTCTTGATTATCATTATTAACCACAGAATATAGTTTTCAAAAGAATCGCTTTGGAGTTGGATTCATTTTTGTGGTTTAGTTCTGCTACTTACTAGCCAGGTCATTGAAGAAATCCCTAAGTATTCCAAGCCTCAGTACCCATCTATAAAATTAAGATTGTGTTGCTTGTATTAATATGTAAAGCATTGCTTTGACATAAAAAAAAAAAACACCTCGCTGCCTTTGAGCGATGCCACCTCCTACCACCCCCATGGGACAGAGTAGAACTGTCCTGGTGGGTTTCCAAGACTTAACTCTCCGAAAGTAGAGAGCCTCTTTGATCAGTAGCGCTGCTAATGGTCTTGACCTGACCCTGCAGATCACAGCCCAACACATAACTAGCTGTGAGGATGTGTATGTGAAAGTGCTTATCCTATCTCACTCTACGCTCATAGACTTGTAAATGCTTGGTTGCTGCTATTTCTGGGTGTCCATTGGGTCTTCTTTTCTTTCTTTTTTTGCGGGGGCATCACTGCTCTCCGGCGGTGGGAGTAGGAGGCCCAGCCCCACTGCTGGAATTGAACCTCCGTCCCAGTGGGCCGCAGTCCCGCGCACAACCACTACGCCACTGGGGCTCAGCCTGGGTCTTCTTTTCATTATGAACTTTGCCTTTACACTTGTATAATAAACAGAATTTTTTTTGGGGGGGTAGGGGGGTATCACTGCCCTCTGGTGGTCGTGGGAGCTACCCAGTCTTGCTGCTGCTGGATTTGAACCGCCAAGCCAGTGGGCCACAGTCCCGCACTCAACCACTACGCCACTGGGCTCAGCAATAACCAGACTTTTAAAATAGTTTTTTCTTTAACAGCTTGTAAAATGAGCTATACACTAAGAAGTACTCTTTTTGGAACTTAGCAGTCCTGTGCCGCTGATAATTTGGTTTGCAAAGGAAAAGCATGCAACTAAATTTGTTAAAACTTTTTTTTGGGGTGGGGGGGGGCGCAATCACTGCTCTCCGGCGGTGGGAGTAGGAGGCCCAGCCCCACTGCTGGAATTGAACCTCTGTCCCAGTGGGCCGCAGTCCCGCGCACAACCACTATGCCACCGGGGCTCAGTCCTGAAACTTTTTTCTTAGCTACTAAGAAATTTTTCTGTTTTTATTGAAAACAGAAATTTCATTTTGTTACAAAACATTTGCCCTTTTTATATGTATCAATCAAAAACCCATTGCCATCAAGTTAATTCCATCTCGGTGACCCTGTGGGATAAAGTGAATATGTGCCCTCAAGTCCGGGATGATTGACCTGTGGGCAACAGAAAAACAACACTGTCCTGTTATGTCCTGTCTTCACTTTTGTTCTAATGGGTCAGGCCATTGTGTCAATGCATCTTGTTGAGGGCTTTCTTTTTTGTTGCCCCTCTGCTGTACCAAACATGAGATCCTTCTCTAGGCACTGATAATGTGTCCAAAGTACGTGAGATGAAGCCTCACAATCTTTGCCTCTAAGGAGCATGCTGGCTTTTTTTTTTTTTCAGGGTAGATGTATTTGTTTTTTCAGCAATCAATAGTTTTTGCAAGCACTACAGGACAGAGTAAAACTGCCCACTAAGACTAGCACACACCATCTTGTTCCCGTTGAGTGGCTGGTGAATTGCCAATCTTGAGCATATAGCCACTACACCAATAGGCCTCCTACATACTATTCCAGTCCTACATACTATTCCAGGACATGAATTATATTCATCATGTTGTACAACCATCACCACTATCTGTTCCCAATTTTTCATCATTTCAACAGAAGCTTAGTGCCCCATGAAATAATCAAACATTTCAAAGTAAGGGAAACTTGAAGTAACTAACTGTATGGCTATGCAGAAAGCATTACTTAGTCCATTTACTCGACTTAACAGTGAATAAGTTTATTAGGTTCTTTTTATTGGTTGGATTGAGGGAGGTGGTTTTATTGAAATAGAATTGTCATGAAATAAGTTGCATGTCATTAAAATATGCAGTTTAATATTTTTAATATATTTATTCACGTGTAAAATCATCACCGTAATCAAGATAGTAAATTTATTTGTGATGACTGGGATCATAGTGAAAAGGTTTGAAAAAGATGTTAAATAATCTCCATATAGAATGCTTCCCTTAGTGTTAAGTAGCCTTGGTGGCGTAGTGTTGGGTTATGCAGTGGACTCATAATACCAAAGCAAGGCCTGCCATTCAAAGCCACCAGGTGCTCTGTGGGAGAATGATCCGACTTTCTGCTCCTTGTAAGAATTCATAGTTTGGGCTGAGCCCCTGTGGCGTAGTGGTTGAGTGCTGGACTGCGGCCCACTGGCTTGGTGGTTCAAATCCAGTAGCAGCATGGCTGGGTAGCTTCCACTATCACCAGAGGGCAGTGATGCTCCCTCTTCCCCCCCCCCCAAAAAAAATTCATAGCTTTGGAAACTCCCAGGAGCACTGTATAAGTGTATAAGATCTGTGGGGATGCTATGAATCTGAATGGATTCATTTGAAGCAGATCAGTGAGGAAGACACAATTTACGAACGAACAGGGAAAGGAGCATTGAGACTTCTGAACTTGGAAAATAATATGCTGTACAAAATTAAATTTTAAATCATTGATATTTATCCAGGTAACCTGAGAGGTATTTTTCTTTAAGATTGTAATTTGGTGGGGAGCTATTCACAATGATGGATGTTTAACTTCTCCCACCTTGAGGGGGGGGGGGTGAAAAATAGAAACGTGGGTGAAGGGAGACAGCTGTCAGTGTAACATATGAAAATAATAATTTATCAAGGAGTCAAAGAGTGGGAGGGGAGTAGGTGAGGTGGAAAGAGGAGTTGAAACCAAGGGCTCTAGTAGAAAGAAAATGTCTTGAAAACGCACCATATGGAAAAATGTGCTCGATACAGATTGTTATAAGAGCTGTAAGAGTCCCCAAGAAAATGATTTTACTTTAAGTAGAAATTGGCCATACGAGACTCACATGGTTCTTCATATGAAGGTGAAAAATTAACTTGATAAAATGTTGTTTCTCAACTAATGTTTAAATTGCTGTCTTTTCTCTGGGATAGATTCTCCTCCTTCTACTTCCCTGTTTTACATTTAATTGTCTCATTCTTTTGAACTGAGCCCTCTTTCACAGTCAGCTGACGTACACTTGATTTTAGCAGCTTAATCTCATCATTGTTCCTTTTTCTCACTTCTCTGCCCCTTTATCATAAACATAATTAGACCTTTTTTCTCTCAAAGATCTCTCTCTTTTTTTTTTCTTTTTTTTTTTTTGTGGCATCCTTGCCCTAGTGGGAGTAGGAAACCCAGCCTTACTCCTGGAGAGCTGCTGCTGGATTTGAACTGTCAACTCTTTGGGCTGCAGTCCCACACACAACCACTACGCCACCAGAGCTCAGCCTAGGATCTCTCTTCTTACCAGTTACTAGAACTACATTTTTTCTGTATTTAAATTAGTAATTCAAAGCAGGATTCTTATTTTGTGCCTCCAGATGTGTTGTGAAATTTAAAGTTTGCAAAAGTGCTACCCAAGTGCTACTTGGGTTTTTTATACTGTCTGTGTAATGGGATCACCTGGAGTGCATTTATAAAACCAACCCCCCCCCCCACCACCACACACACACACACACACACACACACACACAGCAGGATGAAACATGAAGAGAAGTGCAACAATGTGTAAAAGGGAACAAAGTAACAAAGTCCCTGAGGAATTCTGAAAATAAACTTCTTACTGGGGGACACAGCTTGTTGGCACCTCATCAGACTTAACTGGAAAACATCCATAAGGGTCAGCAGACAAATTTGAAACTGTAGATTTTGTGTTTTGTTTTGGTTTGGTTCTTTTTTCTACTTTCGATCTATGCCTATCTATTAAAAATAGGCAGGATAAACAATGCTGAGGAGAAAACAACAGAACCAACATTTTCGAGGGAACATGAGAGAGGAGGGGGGTGGGGAGCCAGCAAACTCAGGGATAAGGGAGCATGATCTAAAATTGATGGCAAGGAGGACGTAGTATGCCTACTGGTGTTTGATCAAGTGCAGTGTATCTGAGAGAGGGATTACTGAGAGCCAATGGAGAGCAAGCATGATAGTGGATGTGTTATTCTGGGAAGAGTAGAGAAACAAATTCATAAACATGCATATGTGTATAAGGGAGAGGTTTGTATACAAGAGGAATGGAACATTGAGAAAGCATCCCAACCCAAGCCAGTCCAAGCCCACAGGTCTGATATTGACCTATATGTCCAATACCAGTCTATATAAAGTTTTCTTCAGATTCACAAGGCACATGCTATGATGCCAGGACAATCACCAGCCAGTGGGTTCAGAGTCTAGTGTAGAAGCATCTCAGCACTGGCAGGGGCCTCTCTGGCTTCTCTAGCATCTCAGCACTGGCACGAGTCTCTGGCTTTTCTGGCTTCGGAGGTCTGGTTCCATCAGGGTAAGCCCATGTGACTTCTCTTCTGGCTCTTCCAGTTTCCTGGACTCAGAGTCTATCAGCATTCTGTCATGTTGTCTTGTCAGTAGAGCATCTCCAAGGGGAAAAAACATACCACAAGATTTCCCAGAATTCTCAGGAGAAAGCCATGCCCACACAGAAGTCTCATTGGCTCTCTCCAGATTGACAGGCTACACTGCACTCCTACAGTCCCAATCCTGAAATTGATACAAGAGTACATGACTGTCACAGTGGGATAGGAGGAAGGTGAAAGTAAATATAGGAAAGAACTAGGAAGCAAAGGCTATTGATAGAGATGTAGGGAGAGGCATGTATATATGTAAATATATTAATTTATAATAATGATATAGGTCAATGTGTATATATTTCTGTGTTAAGTATTAAGATACTAGACAGACTGGTTATCTATTCAAGGCCTCCCTAAACACAAGAACTCTCTGTTCTAATAACCTGATGCTCTTAGATACCTCCTTGACACTATTGCTAAAGACAAGATGCGTGCATAAGCAAATGTGAATAAAGCAGATGGCTTGGCTATCAAAAGATGTAGTGTCTGGGTCTTAAAAGCTTGAAGTTAAACAAGTGGCTATCTAACTGAGAAGCAACAAAGCCACATGGAAGAAGCCTGTGTGATCATGCAGTGTCGATGGGATCAGGTAGCAAAAGATCCAAAACAAACAATTATATCAGTGTGAACAAGGAAGGTCAGAGTGGAGACCAAAGCTCATCTTTAGACAATTGGACATCCCTTCACAGAAGGGTCACAAGGGATCACCTACGAAACACCCAACATTCCCTTAGTTCCTGAATGCTTCCTCCCCCCCACTATCATAACCCAGTTCTACGTTGCAAATCTGATTGGACCAGAATATGTACATTGGTACAGGTAAGAGACACTTGAAATCCAGGTTAGCTAGCTAGTAGCAATAACATGAGGATAGGGGGAAAAGGTGTGTGAAGAAAGGGGGAATTGATCATAAGGTTAGATATATACCTCCCCCAGGGGTACCTGTGATAGAAATGTTGGTGAACAGTGTAAGATAAAAAATAATAACATAATTGGTCAGGACCCCTGAGATGTAAACCCACCAGTGCCACTGTCCCACTTCATAGCTTTTATCTATCACACTTGCCTCGTACAGTGCCCCTCACATTCCCATCCACCCACACTCCAAGTGGAGAGGGACTAGGATTTTTGGAAAGCTCCAGGCTCCTCCCACACAGATTTCACGTGTACATGCTCCCCCCATCCTTTTGTACTTCCCCCCCCTGGCACCATTTACTAAAAAACAAACTTTTCCGTACCCCCCAAAAAGAAAATATTTTGGAAATGATGGTGGCAACATATATACAAATTTGCTTAATGCAATTGAATTATGGATTGTTAAAAGATCTGTAAGAGTCCCCAGTAAAATGATTACTAAAAATGAATACAAAACAGAAACAGTCCCAGTAAAACGGTTAAAACAAAACAAAAACAGTGAAGCACAGACTCACTCCAGATCAGTAAGGCCAGAACGTTGGAGATAGGTTCCCAGCTATGGGTATTCTTTAAGTGCTCCTTGTGTTTTAATCAAGGATCTAAAAATACTCCAATTCATTTTGAACTTTATTCTTTACAGGCCTCCTCAAAAAGGAGCAGTTTGGATACTAAAGATGATGCTTCATTTCGAAAAGTTCTTGGTAGTCCAAGTAGAGGGTCTATTAAGAGTACAGCAGGAAGTGGACTACCTGCTGCCCGGACTATTCCTTCTTTGACGACTACATCAACACCTCTTAGATCTGGATTATTGGAAAATAGGTATGAAAGGCTTCTTTTTATATTTAGTCATTAAATTTGACGAAGACAAGGAGGAGAATGGGTAGAGCGTACAGTGTGTTAGAGAAAGAATATAGAGTGCTATTTTTAACATTAATTAAAGTTATGCTTCTGTGACTTGTTTTATTTTTAGCATGTATATAATATATTAACTTTTATATGGTGTAGAGAATTAGGTAGCAGTAGCCATTCTTTCTTTCCTCAAGTTTGTTGGGGTATTGATTTAATGGATGACACTATATTTCAACAGGTCAGAAAAGAGGAAAAGAATGATGTCCTCTGGCTCAGAATTGAATGAAGATTACCCTAAGGAAAATGATTCATCATCGTAAGTTGCTTTAAGAGCCTTCATGACACTAAATCAGTATTTCTTTTATTGGTAATTTCAGCCACTAGGGAAGAATGGGAAGATAGTACTCAGTCAATATGATTACCAAATATAGAAGAGCAGAGTGAAGAAGTTTTATTTGGTGGACTGTAGATTTGTTGCACATGAGGTTTTTGCCAGTGGTACTGTTTTTTATCATTTCATTGAATTTACTGTATCCTGAATTTCTTTTTCACCTGCAATACCTAATGGAGGACTAGAACATTAAACCTCTCTTAACGACTCTTATGAACTACTCCATTAATGTGAACTCCTTCCTCTCCCCTTAGCTTCATTCTTAAAATACATGCATATGCACACACAGATACACCTAACCTCATTTGAAAGTCAGTGTGAAGTAGAGATGAAAGGCTACTAGTTCTCAGTAGGTTCAAGGAGCACCAAACTCTCAGATGTATTCTTCTCTATCAGACAGGTCGGGTCTTTTTAAAAATTTTGCATTTTTTCTCTCATTCTGTTCAGGACCTTCTACAATCCTAGTCATACAGTCATTCGCAGTAGCTGGGCATCATCTAGTTCTGGCTCCATAATTTTTTTTGTGGATCATATATTAGCCTTTCTTCTGAAGCACCTCTGCATAGACTCAAACTTCCAATCATTTTGATTAGCACCCGAGCTTGGTAATGGTTTGAGCCTCTCAGGGACTTCTTTTCTCTACCAGTAGACTCTAAAAAATCCTCACACAACAGGGAAAATGACCATGACCTTCCTGTTGCAGGTCTCTCCTCTTGTTCAACCCAGACCACCAAAATTATGTCTTTTAGAGACCCTTTAAACTGGACCCACTTCTAGAGTAACCTTGTCACCAAGCAATAGGTAATCAATCCAATGAAGTGAACAGTTAACACCCACGAGGGACATGTTTTCGAGATCTTTCAGTGATCGTAGTTTTATACACAGCGTGCATGTTATAGGACCCTTGAGTTCCAGCCTGCTTTAGTTTCCTATGTGTAACTGTGTGCATAATTTACATGGGTGCGTTATATGTAGGAAAAGGTGGTATATAGACCAAAAGGGCTGCATTTTCCCCAAAGCAAACAACTGGAAAGCAGAGAAACAGGTACCCAGAGTGGACGGTGGGGGTGGGGGTGACACACTGAAGAGGTTGCTCCCTGTGTCCCCAAAATAATCTATGGATAAGTAGTTTAATGGAAAACTAATTTACTTTGTAGACTATCCTCTAAACCCATAATAAATGTTCAAAAAATGAAAGAACCCCCTTATGAAACACAGTCCTCCTCTGACCCACATGAAATCACCCAGAGTCATAATGCATTTGAAGGCAACTAGTTAGGGGAGAATTAGTATGCAGCTATCATTTAGTACCTGTGCTAATACCCTAACAGAAATGAATTGGTAGACCTTATTTTCTAGGCTGACTGTGATAGATCATGTTCCCTAGAAGCAAATCTTGTGATGGAGATCCATGTGTAAATGATTAAGGAAATTCTTCCTTGGGAGACTTGTAGGGCATGGGAAAAACCTGACAGTGAAGGGCAGGCACACAAGCATGGATGTAATCTAAGACAAAAGTTACGCAGTGATTAGACTTGATACTAGAGAGAAATTCTCTTCTGTAAATTCCACAGAATAGTGTGAGAACAGGGTTTTCTACCTGCTCTTAATTTTTAGGACTCTTATGAGTACAAGTACAGTCTAGAGCAGTGGTTCTCAACCTTCCTAATGCTGCGACCCCCTTAATACAGTTCCTCATGTTGTGACAGCCCCCAACCATAAAATGATTTTCATTGCTATTTTGCTACTGCTATGCATTGGCTGACCCCTGTCAAAGGGTCATTGATCACTTGAGGGCAGATCCATGAATAAGAACCGTTAGATGCCGAGGTCAGGATGTGAGAGGACGTAAAAATTAGAAATTGTGAATGCAGTATCTGTGTTTGCTTTGAACTTAATTTACACTGGTTCTCTTAACACTTTCAACAGCATGAATACTTACCTGAATGAACACTCACATGGTTCAGATATTTGGAGCATGCTGTGATGAGACACACACACACACACACACACACACACACACACACAAACCAAACATATTTGGAGACAACTCAAGGGGGAAAATTGGGCTTGATTAAAAAATTTTAAACCTGGGCTGAGCCCCGGTGGCATAGTGGTTGTGCGCGGGACTGCGGCCCACTGGGATGGAGATCCAGTTCCCATTCACAGGAGCAAAGGCTGGGCCTCCTACTCCCACCACCAGGGCATTGATGCCTAAAAAAAAATAATTAAACCTAAGTGTTCACAAACTTAAATATTTTAATCACTTGAAGTATTAGTGCCACTGCCACTAAATACTCTTTAAAATCCATGTAAACTATAAGAAAATTTTGGTGTGGGGTTTTTCTTGTTTACTTGCTTTAATCTACAAATGTACCAACCTTGAATAGTTTACCTTTTGTTGATTCTTGTAGCCTTAGTTGCTAAATCATTTCATGGTCCTACTTTGGGCCAAAAAAGTCTTTGAAATCTTGTTGTCTATAATTGACCATTAAATATAGAAAATGCTCCTTTATTTAATCTAAGTGTTAGGGCCATAAATTATATTGCTCCTAATGTAATAAGGCTTTAACACCTTGTAGCCTAACTTTCAAGCAAATCAATGAATCCAGCACTTGAAATGTAATTTTTTTCATTTAAAAATTTTTTTTCTTCGCATCACTGTTCTGGTGGGAGTAGGAAGCCCAGCCTTGCTCCTGGAGAGCTGCTGCTGGATTTGAACCATCAACCCTGCGGGCCACAGTCCTGCACACAACCACTGTGCCACCAGGGTTAAGCTTCTTTATAAATTTTTAATTAGCTTACTAGGAGCTGTTACAAATAAAACATCCCATAGTTTGTTTATATCAAGCACTATTGTACAGTTGCTAGCACAGTGAAATTAAATTGTTAAATTATAACTTAAAGTTAAGAACAAATCTAATGTTATATTTGACATTGTTTTACAATTGTTGCTGATGTTGTATTGATGTACAATTGATGATAGGAATAACAAGGCAATGACAGATCCCTCACGAAAATATTTAACAAGCAGTCGAGAGAAACAATTGAGTTTGAAGCAGTCAGAAGAGAACAGGACATCAGGTGAGTAGTGCTGGTTTTTATTAAGATATGTATTTATCATAAGTTGTATTCTGTTTTAATAGAAAGAAAAATCTAAATGAGGATATAACTTTTCTACATTATTCATGAATACTACATAATGCAGTACTAGGTTTGGCCACCAGTTTATTCCTACTGTTTGTCTACAATTCTAAGAAAGATAAAGAGAGCTTTTTATCAGTTTATAAGGAATCTAGTCTTTATCTTCTTCGCTGTTTGCAAAGTTAAGCTCTTTCATTGTTATAGTACCTAGACCTGTGAATGAGCTAAAGGAGTTAAAGTGAGTTGAAATGTAAGTTTGTCACTTTGATGATTCAGGAGAAAATATTTAAATTAATGCCTAAGGCAGTTATTTATCTTTTGGGGTGGGGGGGCCATCCCTGCCCTCTGGTGGTCGAGGGAGCTACCCAGCGCTGCTCCTGAGAGCCACCGCTGGATCTCAACCGCCAAGCCCGCTATCCACAGTCCCGCACTCAACCGCTTACGCCACTGGGGCTCAGCCCTAAAGCAGTTATTTAAGTTTACATGATAACATAAAACAGTGGTTCTCAACCTGTGGGTCGCAACCACATTGGGGTCTAACGACCCTTTTACAGGGGTCACCCCAATTCATAGCAATAGCAAAATTACAGTTACGAAGTAGCAGCTAAAATAATTTTATGATTTTGGGGGAGAGAGTGTCACCACAACAGGAGGAACTGCATTAAAGGGTCGCAGCATTAGGAAAGTTGAGAACCACTGCCGTAAAGGAGCCCCATATCTCAGGGAGCTAAGTGCTGGGCTGCTAACCAAACGCTTTGAACCCACCAGCTGTACTTCATGAGAAAGCTTTAGCAGTTTGCTCCCGTGTAAATTTATAGCCTTGGAAACCTATAGAGTTGCTATACCCTGCCTGTGGTGTCATTAAGAGTTGGAAATGGGGCTGAGCCCCGGTGGCGTAGTGTTGTGCGCAGGACTGCGACCTACTGGGATGGAGGTTCGATTCCAGCTCCACGGAGCAAAGGCTGGGCCTCCCACCACCTGAGGGCAGTGATGCCCACCCCCACCTCCCACCCCGCGCAAAAAAGAGTTGGAAATGACTTGATGCAATAGATTTTTTTTTTAATGTAAAAGTTGATTTGCTGGTGGATTTTTTGCATGTTTCTGATCTTTTGCAATTTTAGACACTCAAATATCGTGTACTGATTTGACCTCTGTTAACTTGAAATTAAATTGAAGTGAGCTAGAATGTGCCATGATTTCAAGAAAATTAATTTAAGAGAATTAAAGAAGCTTTTCTCTGAGTGATTTGGGACTGTGGTTTTGGGCCCCTCCAGAAGTAATATCTCTTAATTCATTTGGGGGGGGGCATCACTGCCCTCTGGTGGTCGTGGGAGCCACCCAGCGCTGCTCCTGAGAGCCACCGCTAAATTTGAACTGCCAAGCCCTGCGGGCTGCAGTCCCGCACTCAGCCACATACGTTACCAGGGCTCAGCTCTATCTCTTAATTCTTAACTCTAAAGTAAATTACAAACATATTCAAACACTTCTTATTGGTTTTCAGCTTTTGAAATCAACTTGTAGGTAGAACATAGAAGCATTTAAAATGTTGTGTTAAGAACATTTTGAACTTAAGGCACACCTGTGAAAAAGGAACAAGTGGGTGTTCAAATGATAATAAAATTCATGAAGCAAATCACAAAAGTTTCAAGTGTGTGAAAGTTCCAAAGTTAATCAGGAAAAGAACTAAAGTAGCACAATCAATTGTTTGGAGAGAAGAAGTATAGGAGTTACATAAAGGGATACTTTCTAATTTTTCTTTCTTTTTTTTTTTTTTTTTGTGGTCATCACTGACCCTGGTAGGAGGCCCAGCCTTGCTCCTGGAGAGCTGCTGCTGGATTTGACCCGCCAACGCTGTGGGCCGCAGTCCCGCACACAACCACTATGCCACCGGGACTCAGCCTCTAATTTTTCATAGTGAAGATTCAATTGATGTTAAATCAGGAAATAGTAGAGGCTTATTATTTAAAATTACAGAGAAAAACTATGTAAAGAAGGTGCTAGGAATTAGAAGCAGAACCTCAATAACTATAATAAAGAGAATATTGCTTTACTATTTTAACCTTACCCTGTAAACATGTAGATTATTTCACATATGTGTATATGAAGGAAAATATAAACTGGCTGAGTGTTAAATTTACTACTAAATTAACTTGAATGATTGACTTGGCATTGATTTTTTTCCTACCATCATTTGGTTTATAGGACTTTTACCTTTGCAGTCATCATCCTTTTATGGTAGTAGAGCTGGGTCCAAAGACTACTCTTCTGGCGGCACTAACCTGGACAGGTATGCACTGGTTATAGGCCTTGAGAAGACCTAGAAGAGCTTTCTTTAGATAATTGGACAATGCAGTGAGCTGTAGATTATGTTCAAGATGAATAAATTGAAAATAACAAGATAAGAGAATTATTACAATTTAGAAAATATTCTAGAAATGTTTTTGTTTAAGCCACTCCCCTTTATTTTACCAAATGAATGAGGTCTAGGGAGAAAGAGTCACAGTTAACTGTGTTCACATAGCATTAGCTAAGATGCCATTTTGAATATCAGTGCTTACACATGAAAAATTCTCTACCTCTTTGTGCTACAAGGTACTATAGTCTTCCATTTCTGCTGTACTTTCAAGTGACTACCCTTAAGCCATTTATCCCTTACATCCAGACAAGTGAAGGGAAGGCATGTAGATTTATGCAGGACCTGCAGGGCTCTCAGCCATTATTTGTCTAAAACCATTATACACCTGTGTGTATCTAGTGGAGAAAGCTACTCTGATAGGGATGCCTGCTATGACCCACGTGCTTTTGAAGAAATCTTTCCAGAATAGAAAGTGAAAGGAAGTCCACCGCAAACTCTTGGAACAGAAGACAGATTTTAAACTTGAGCAGAGAAATATAGAAGCCCCATGCCAATTCTTCCTGGCCTTCCAATGAAATATCTGTATTAATTAAACTATGCTCTTAGGACATGTAAAATGGCAGTGTGAGACCTAGGCTAATGTCAGGGAGGACAGTCAGCATTGGCCCTAAGCTGAGTTCTATGAGCCAGAGGTCAGATGTACCTCCATTCTTCAACCTTACCAATTCTGACACTGATCGTCCCTTCCATGGCTCTTTCTACTTCTTTTAGACGGCAATGACCACACAACTTACAGATTCCATATATACTGAGTATAAGCCAACCTGAATATCAGCTGAAGCACCAACTTTTACTACAAAAACTGCATTAAAAATGTGCCGGGAAAACCCTGCTTATACACGAGTACATATGGCAATACCATTGTAGCGTTTATTAAGAAAGTAACAGGTTCCAATTCAGGATCAGGATTAACTTGGAAGTAGCATAAACAACATAGGTCATAGTTTTTCAATCTGAACAGTTTATACCATAGAGCCCTGCTTTTGCCTGGCGTCTGTCCTGCTTGGCAAATGTTCCACATTTCTTTGGTTCAGCACAGAAGTCCCTAAAGGTGCTTGCTTCCCACTCTGTGCCCTGACTGTTCTGTGGGTTCAGTAACCACCATCAGCAAGTATAAGAGGTACATCATTTCACCAGAAAGTGCCTCCTTCCCCGAGGCTCTTGGCTTTTCTTGTCTTTGAACCCACTGCAGTCATCTGCTTGTCAGCACTGCTGCCATCTCATGCTGCTGCTACTACTTCAAGTGTTACCATTCTCCGGTTATATAACTCTCTGTCTCTTGGGTCTAGAATGTTCTTAGCACAGGAACCCTGGGTTCAAAGGATGCACTTTTCTGCCTCTTCTTGGTGGTAATGATACCCCGTCAATCTCTTGAATTGGTTGTTTTGGCAGTTTTTAATCCTAGAATGACACTACTCACCACCCCTGAATTTTCATGTGCCTTATTTGCATTAGTAACCCCTGTAAGTGTTCCATGCACTTTCTTGGCATCATCCCAGCTAGTCAATTAATAGAGTTTTTAAGACCATGTCTAAAGAGGCCAAATACTTTGATTCACCACACCAGACACTTAATGAACTGGATGGTCATGCTTCTTTTGAATCGTTTTTCCTCAAAGTGGTAGTATAACGGGATTACGACCAGCAAGGTAGTGGTACAAAGACAATACTTGAAAGGGGATTACCAGTGTCTATTTTTGCAGAACTAAATACCAGTGTCTATTTTTGCAGAAGGCTGCTGTGGACATACAGCCAAGCAACTATATAAGATGTTTAATAGGAAGACCTATTTTTATCCCCAAGCCCTATGAGATTGGCTGGCAGTTTAGCAAGTATTTAGGACAAGAAGTAGAAACTTGGGAGAGGAGGTCATATTGTTAGCTGGCCCTTGGACAAACATACTTGTGGAGGATCTTTACTGTATTATTTAAATGAAGGTGAACTACTGGTAAGACCTGGCTTTGTGGTTGGTCTAGACTTTCAAATCCTTATCTTGAATCAATTTAGAAAGCTGCAGAATTGGAAACACCATCTCAGCATTCAGCCAACATTGGAATATAGAAAAAGAATTGCAATGTGTAACCAAAGAAAACTTGCAATGAAAGTAATTTTCAGTCTATACCAAAACTCACCTTTAATGGTGGGTTACTAATTTCTTTCAGCCCTGGTTTCATGATTATCCCCACACTAAATGTGTTCATACAACAATGAAAATACTGGCGAAGAATCAATGTTTGAACAACTAGTGGAAGCATCTAATTAAAGGCAATAGGACTTGGTATAACCAAACATTAGGAGAGTTTGAAGAAATGGCTAAAACATTTAATTAGGCATTGTACCAAAGAAGATATAGAAGTGGTCAACAAGAATTGGTTGGGGGGGGGGGGGGCAGGGAGAGGGATGGACTTTAGTGACCTAATAGTCATTAGGTAAATGCATATCAAAACCAGAATAAAATACTAGCTCACCCTCACTAGAATAGTTATTTAATAGGGGACAGGAGATAAGTGTGAATAAGGATGTGGAAAAATGGAAACCTTTAGCATTTACTAGCAGGAATGAAATGGTGCTATGAAAAAGTGTTTGGTGGTACCTCAAAATTAGACATAAAACTACTGTATCTAGTGATGCCCCCCCCAAAAAAAAATCTACTGTATGACCCAGAAGTACTGGTCCAAGGTATAGATGAGGGGTACACACACACACACACACACACGCCAAAATGGAAAACTCCACTAAGCAGAGCATTCGTAATACTCGTTTTTTTCCTGCCAGGCAAGCACGGAGCAACTCTGAGTTCGTGCACCCAGCAGCATCCCCTGGGAAGGTTCTCCCCGGTCACAGTGAATTTTTGTCGTAAAAGCAGTTTTGTTTGAACCTCGAAATGAGAACCTGATTTAAGAGAACAGCATGTAGCTGTGAAATTTTGTTTCTTGCTTGGGAAAAATTGCCACAGAAACTGTTGTGATGTTGAACACAGCTTTTAAGAACAGTGCTAGGAGGAAAAACTCAAGTGCACAAGTAGTTTTCTTGTTTGAAAAAAGGTGAAATGTTGATTGATGGCAAACATTGTTCTGGATGTCCCATCACTGGACAAAAATGTTGACCTGTACTGCTTTTGGAGTTCATTCCACCAGATCAGACTGATAATCAAGCTTTATATTTAGAAGTTCTGAAAAGTTACTGTAACAAACAGTGTGTGACAAAAAAAGCCTGGTTTGGAGGGTAAGAGTGGGGTCACTGGTTTTGCCACCACAACAATGTACCTGTTCACACAGCCATTTCTTCGCCTCGCTGAGGGGAGTAGGAAGCCCAGCCTTGCTCCTGGAGAGCTGCTGCTAGATTTGAACTGTCAACTCTGTGGGCCGCAGTCCTGCACACAACCACTGCATCACCAGGGCTCAGCTCACACAGCCATTTCAGTGCACCAGTTTTGGGCAAAAAATAGCATACGTCTCTTGCCTCCCACACCTTAGTCCCCTAATCTCACTCCAAGGGACTTCATTTTGGTTTCGGAATGAAGAGGGACATGAAAGGACAGCAATTTGATGATGTAAAAGAGGTGGAGAAAAAAACGAGGGAGGTGCTGTCAGCCAACCAAGCAGATGAGTTTGAAACATGTTTCCAAGAATGGAATCACAGATTCAACAAATGTAGTAAGTGTAATGGAGAGTAGTTTAAATGTAATAAGATTCTGTAAAAAAATAAATAGTTTTGAAAAGAAATTCTATTTGGTGGGGCAGGTGTATCCCATTTTATGCCCAAGGGAATTGAAAGCAGGAAGGAAACAGAAACCCGTACATCATTGTGCATTACAGGATGATGTGTGATAGGTACAGGGGAGGGGATTGCAGTGTGAAGGACTAATTTTATATGGCGTTTCTTGCCAGTTTTATAACTCCTACTAAATGATGAGTCATTGGGATTGTGCAAATATGATACTTGTGGCCCACCAGGGGTATTAGATAGCTTACTAATAATGCAATTAAAGTGCTTCATATCTTTGTAGGATTTAGACTATGCAAATAAGGAGTATTTTTAAAAAACGGAACAGGAAAACAGTAGGAAGTAGCACAGTGTGATTCCCAGTTTATGGATCGAAAAAGTTGGGAGAAAAAGGCTTGTGGTGCCTATGTCCACAGAACTGGAGAACTGAATATCTTTTGGCCAGGGTTTACTGTCAGGGTGAGCACTCATCACTGACACTAGGGAGCTTTTGTAACAACATGCTTGAGGTAAGTGGAGGGAATGCTGACCCAAAAGGACTGAGGCCATAGGCCAGAGAGAGACCATAGGCCCAAGAGAGGCATGCCCGTGAGCAAATAAAAGCTTTTCTGGTGGAAGAGGTATATCCTGAGTTGTTCCTGGTCTGGAATTGTTACTGATTCCTTCCCAAGTAAACTCCCAACTATGGGTATTATCAAAAATCTGTATGGCCATTGAATTATAAAGGCCCAACAGAGAGTTAGAAACTGTTATAGTGTGGAGTACCCGATACCAGAATTGATAAAATGATTGGGGGGAGGGGAGGAGCTATATGGTAGTCATGTGCTTATGTTAATTTCATGATTGAAATGTAGGGGTGGAGTCTAACCTGTTAATCTGGAGATAGCCATTGAGTAGCCAGTGAGGCCTCTGTGTGGCCATGGCTTTCTCCTGAGACTTCTGGGAAATCTTGGGATATTTCCCTCATGGAGATGAGAAGCTATCTCCCCAGTTGTGGGGAGTTAGTCTCAGAGACAACGAACTGTAGTCAAGACAAGGTGGCAGCGTCCGAAGAGGTGGAGGAGCCCAAGGAGAAGCCACGCGGCCTTACCCTGATGGAACCAGACCTCTGAAGCTGGAGAAGCCACGTGGAGACCCCTGCCAGTGCTGAGTTAGTTGCCTCTACCACCACTCGATGCTGTTGATAGACCCTGAGCCCTGGAAGTGAGGAGCCATGGGGAGACCCCTGCCAGCGCTGGGATTCTGCACCTACTGACCTGTAACTTCGTGAGTCGGAAGGAGACATTATAGACTGATATTGGGCATATAGGCTAATATCAGACTTGGGACTTTGAACTAGACTGGGCTGGGATGCTTTAAATGTCTTATTCCTCTTGTATATAAACCATTCCCTTATATCCATAAGCGTGTCTATGGTTTACCCAGAGTAACACAAGCTATGTTACAACCTACTTAATAATAATTAGCCTTCCTCTGATGCTGATTCTCCCCCTTGTGGAGTCTGAGGATGCCGGTTCCTCCCTCACCATTTTTACAGTGGAAACATCCAGAATGTCCACCAATAGAAGAATGGATATACAAAATAAAGTGGAATGTTGCTCAGCCATAAAAAGAAATGAAGTCCTCAATGATGCCACAAGTCCACGAACTTTCAAAACATGCTGACCTACCTAGTCAGCCATGAAAGGGCAGATGCTATGTCATCATCTCATTTATATTTAACTTTTCTGTATCTGATGTGGTAGGAGATAGGAGTAGTCACATTTAAAAAGTGTTTTGTGTCTTCATTGTGTTCATCTTTGTTTTTGTTTTTTTTAGGACTGTTAATAGCCAAACACCTTCTGCCAAAAGGAGTTTGGGGTTTCTTCCTCAGCCAGCCCCACTTTCTGTTAAAAAACTGAGGTTTAACCAGGATTATACTGGCTGGAATAAACCAAGAGTGCCCCTTTCCTCTCACCCTCAGCAGCAACTACAAGGGTACGTCATTTCTTTTATTTTGCTTTCTTTCCATAAGTGAGTTAATGAAAGTATATTTAAAGTTAAAGGGGGAGTCAAATTAATTATAATTCCAAAATATTTGGAGATGAGCTTGTTTACTAAAGGCATATTACCATTTATCTGTATATAACACATGGTCTCTGAACAATTTTGAGGTTTGATATATCTGTTTTGATATTCATTTTAAATCAGAAAAGTATGTATTCTCCCTATTCATACACCAACTCATTTCTGATATGCTTTTCTTTCTCTTTTCTTTTTTTTTTTTTTTTTGTGCCATCACTGCCCTGGTGGGAGTAGGAAGCCCAGCCTTGCTCCTGGAGAGCTGCTGCTGGATTTGAACCATCAACCCTGTGGGCTGCAGTCCTGCATACAACCACTATGCCACCAGGACTCAGCCCGATACACTTTTAACATGAAATCTTATTTATATTCTTTTCAACCCCTTCGCACGTAAATTTTTATCAGTCTGACAAAATGAAATCATATTATGGCTGTATAAGTAGTAGTTACCTTAATATGCAAAATAATGTATGCTTTGGATTTGCATAGATTTGTTTTCTCCAAGTAACTCCTAAGGGTAGGTGTGTTGAAAATCCCCATATGATGCAGTAACTATGGCAGCAGTTTTCAACATGTGGATTGTGACCCTTTTGGGGGTAGAACAACCCTTTCACTGGGGTCACCTGTAGTAGCAAAATGACAGTTATGAATAGCAATAAAAATAATTTTATGGTTAGGTGTGTGGGATCACCACAACATGAAAAACTGTATTAAAGGGAAGTGGCATTAGGAAGGTGGAGAACCGGTAAAGTAAGACAAAAGGTTAATTCCTTTGCACAGGTGCCACATTGAGTTCTTCAGCAATAATGAATGCAGGCAGTTAAATCACTATACTAGAGTGCTTCTCTGCTTTCTGGTTTCTTTCATTCCATATGAGTGAATGGCATCCTACCATATGAACAGACTTCAGAAGTTTATGGAAAAATGGAATTTTTCACAAACTTTTTGAAGACCCACCATATTAATACCTAATGTTAAACCTTAGTGGTTTGTTTTTGTTTTATCACACAAACAATCCAGGCTATAAAGAACATTTAAATTTATTGGATTTTGATACATGGGACTTTTCTATAGGATAAATATTGGGAAATAGAATTGTTAGAACTAAGGAAGGCACTTTAGATTTTGCACGTTTCATGTGTTAGTGGAAGACAACATAAAATTTGTTGTGCTGGGCTGAGCCCTGGTGGCGTAGTGGTTGTGCGCAGGACTACGGCCCACTGGGATGGAGGTTCAATTCCGGCTCCCAGGAGCAAAGGCTGGGCCTCCTACTCCCACCACCAGGGCAGTGATGCCTAAAAAAAAAAAAAATTTGTTGTGCTTATGTGTTAATTTCTCTAAGCCCCATCTTATTTTGGCCCACCTTTTATTTTCTTTGCTCTGGGATTTCATCATTCGCTTCCTTTGTTTATTCTCAGTAGTCTCCCTCAGTTGGTGCCTCCTCACTGCATCACATTCTTGCCTTATCTAGCACATTTTCTGGATCATCTAGCTCCAGGTCTACTATGATCTTTTTTTTTGGGGGGGGGGGGGGGCGGGGGGGCATCACTGCCCTCAGGTGGTGGGAGTAGAAGGCCCAGCCTTTGCTCTGTGGAGCTGGAATTGAACCTCCATCCCAGTGGGCCACAGCATGATCGTCTTTTACACCGATCTTACCTCATTTTCCTTTGCCATTTCCCTTCTATTTTATATCTATTTCTGGTCTTAAGTATTTCATTCAGAGCTCTTGAGATGCCACGATGGTGCCCAGACTCCCAATCTTCCTCCTGAGTTTCTTTCACTCCTGTGCTCATTGCTACAATCACTGCTTTCCTTTTTATTGTGCTTCTTCCAAGAATTGCTGTGTAGTATTTCAAGTGTCCCGGATTTACCAACCTTCTGCCGTCAAGTTATTTCTCACTCATGGCAACCTATGGAACAGACCAACTCTTCTAGGACTTCCAAGCCTTCATATCTTTATAGAAATAGACTGCTGCGGCTGAGCCCTGGTGGCGTAGTGGTTGTGCGCGGGACTGCGACCCACTGGGTTGGAGGTTCAATTCCGGCTCCCAGGAGCAAAGGCTGGGCCTCCTACTCCCACCACCTGAGGGCAGTGATGCCTAAAAAAAAAATAAAAAAAAAATAAAAAAAAGAAATAGACTGCTGCATCTTCTACCCCCTTTTGGTTGGCAGCTGAATAACCACTGCCTCAGGAAGCTAAAACTAAGAACTTAAAAAGGCAAAACAAGAAAACACTGCCAAGTCTAGAGCAGTATTTCCCAAAGTGCTCTGGGGGCACTTGGAACAACCCAGGGAAGCTACAAAAGCAGATATCTAAACTTTATGTTGGATTTTGAGATATAGTACAAAAGTTTTTAATTGCTAGTGGGGGCTCTTAGTTTTGTTTTTGTTTTTTCTGAAAAGAGGATGATTGACCATACAAGTTTGAGAACCTATAATCTGGAGAATAATGGAAGCTTCTAGTTCTGTTTCTCCTCATAACACCCTCCAAGCATTTAAAATTCGCTAGTAGAGCAAATAAAAGCACACATATACCACATAGCTCGTGTATAAGCCAAGTTTTTCCCAGTACATTTTTTTTTTTAAATTTAGGCATCATTGCTCTCTGGTGGTGGGAGTAGGAGGGCCCAGCCTGTGCTCTGCGGAGCTGGAATTGAACCTGCATCCCAGTGGGCCGCAGTCCCACACACAACCACTACGCCTCCGGGGCTCAGCCTCCCAGCACATTTTTAGCGCTGTTTTTGTGGTAAAATTGGATGCCTTAGCTGATGTTTGGGTTGACTTATTCTCGAATATATATGGTATGTCAGAACTAGTAGGAGTTAGAAAATACCAAATTACTTGTATAAAAATAAATTAAACTGGGTCTGAGCCCTGGTGGCATAGTGGTTGTGTGCGGGACTGTGGCCCACAGGGTTGACAGTTCAAATCCAACAGCAGCTCTCCAGGAGCAGGACTAGGCTTCCTACTCCCATCAGGGCAGTGATGCCACAAAAGAAAAAAACAATTAAACTGTAGGTTTATCTCAATGAAAAATAATAATGAATAGCTCTTTGGGTGAGTACTTATTTGGAATTTGACTATTTTGTTAAACTACTGGTAGAAGGGTAAAGTGCAATAGTTCTTAAACTGTGATCCCTGTGCAACAATGGCAGTATCACCGGGGAACTTGTTCAAAATTAATATTTAGGAGTCCTCTCTGTCTGGAGCTACAGTATCAGAAACTTGTACGCTTTACCAAGCTTTGCTCATGTGATCATGGTGCATGCTAATTTGCAAGATTAAACACATGCACAGTTTTAGTCCAAATGAAATGCGTTTAAACAAATCTTTGTCATCAGTTGATGGCTGCACACAAATTCTTTCATGAATATACTTGTCCTACCTACTTAAGATGCCTTCCAAAATTAAAAGACAAACAGTGGCTTCTAAGAGGATTTACTAAGCCAGTTAAAATTAAAGGGGTGAGGGGCTGAGCCCCGGTGGCGTAAGTGGTTGAGTGCAGGACTGCAGCCTGCGGACTTGGTGGTTCAAATCCAGCAGCGGCTCTCAGGAGCAGCACTGGGTAGCGCCCACGACCACCAGAGGCAGTGATTGCCCTCCCCCCCAAAAAAAAATTAAAGGGATGAGAGCAACTCAGAAGGTTGTGGATGCTCTTGTAGATTTCAAAAAAGATAATCTTGAAAGATTTTCTTCAAAGACCCTGGATGATCATGGAGGTTTATTAAGAAGTTTTAAGAACACTGAAAACTCAGTGGTTAAAAAAAAAAAAAAAAAAGCCAGGAAAATTGCACTGAGAAATAATTTTCCATCATAGTGATGAACATGCAAGGGTTGTCCTGGGAGAATTTCATTTTTAAACCTTAATCACATCCACCCTACAAACCTCATCTTGCCCTTTCAGATTTTTTTTTCCTTTTTATTGTGAATTAGGTGAAGATTTACAGAGCAGATCATCATCAGTTCTGTTATGAGACACTCATTAAACCTCCCAGTGCCTTGCCTTGTTCCATCCTTTTTACCCATTTCCTTCTTGTTGAATATGTTCTTCCCCTTTATTGAAGTTAACACTTGCCCACGCTGGCAGCTGTGGCTTCCCCTTCCTTTCCTCTGAAGCAGATAACGATTAAAGTCTTTATTACAGTTTGAAGACTTTTTCCTGACTTTTTATGAAAGAGGTTTCATATACTTGTCTTTTTGTGCTTGAGAAATTTTACTCATCTTGAGAAATTTTACTCATCCTCTATGTTCAACCATGTTGTGAGCTGATGTGCAAATTTCATCCGTATTCTCCAACACTTCATAGTACTTCTTTATGTGTTTGTGCCATAATCTGTTTAGCCATATTTCCATTGATGGACATTTAGGTGGTTTCCATCTTTTTGTTGTTTGGAACAATGCTTTGATGCACATATATCCATTTGTGCTACTGCTTATTTGCCATGGTTTAAATTGAGGTGCACAGAATTCTTTGGGGAAGGGTTAGAGAGAAAGAAGCTTTACCCGCAAAAGTGTGTAGATCTCAGTGTGTATAGTGTATGCTAAGAAGCAATAGTTTCAGACTCAGCAATTTTTTAAAATAATTTTTACCCTAACTCTCCAGGTTTAGCGATTTTATTTAATAAAGGTTTCTTTGATTTTATCACTACTTTTTAACTTTAAACTTGAATACTTCAGGAACTGCTACTATCTTCTTTCAGTTAGCAGCTCAACTCTTAACTTATGTTGCCACCAGGACTCCTGGTACTATCTTCTAAAGCAGTGTTTCTTTTATTTTCAGGTTCTCCAATTTGGGAAATACCTGCTATATGAATGCTATTTTGCAATCTCTGTTTTCACTTCAGTCATTTGCAAATGATTTGCTTAAGCAAGGAATCCCATGGAAAAAAATTCCACTCAATGCACTTCTTAGGTATGTACTTTAACCCTTTTCAGCAAAGTTGACGTTATCTTGCTCAGCCCTTAAACATTTACTGCCTTAAAAACCAAGGAAGCAGTTGTGCTTTGCTGTAATGCCACTATGAGTCAGAATTGATTCAGTGGCAGCAGGCTTTGGAACCTTTTACCTCATTAATGACAGACATTTAAAGTTTGGTGCACAACTGTTAATAATGAATCTTTAAAATATCACCGATTGTCTCTTGTTTTATCAGGCGCTTTGCACACTTGCTTGTTAAAAAAGATATCTGTAACTCAGAAACCAAAAAAGATTTATTAAAGAAGGTGAAAAATGCCATTTCAGCCACAGCAGAGAGATTCTCTGGGTACATGCAGAATGTGAGTACTTTTTTTTTCCAGATATTTTAGTGATAAGGATATTGAAAAGATACGTGTTATCTGCTTTTTATTTTTATGTGAGGACTTCTATGTATGTTGCTTTTAAGGTGTTGTGTCAGTTTTGACTCATGACTTACATCCAGCAACCTTATGTTCAGGAGGATAAAACACTACCCATTTGTTACAACCACCTGACATGTTATCTCATTGAGGGATCGTACCTTTTTTCTTTTCTTTCTTTTTTTTTTCTTTTTGCTTACCCTCTACTTTGCCAATAATGCTATCCTTTTCCTGGGACAGGGTATCTGTATCATCCTCATTTCTTAGAAGTATTCTTGCTGTACTTTCTTGAAGATAGACTTGTTTGGTGTCTGTCAGTCCGTGTACTGTCAATATTCTGCACCAATACCATAATTCATATATATTGGTTCTTCTTTCATCTTCCTTTGTCAGTGGCCAGCTTTCACTAGCTTGATGAGACCATTGAAAATACTATGACCTTTTTCATGTTCATCACAAATGAAAAATCCAGGGAGTTACATGAAGGCTCGTTGGAATCCTTCTCTGCATTTTATCGTGTTTCAATAATGTAGATGTGGTTTGCCATTGCAGAGATTTGGACTCTTAGCTCCAAAGATATTCTTTTGTTGGTTTTTTTTGTGGACATCACTGCCTCTGGTGGGTCATGGGCACTACCCAGTGCCGCTCCTGCGAGCCGCCACTGGATTTGAACTGCCAGGCCCGCGGGCTGCAGTTCTGCACTCAACCATTTATGCCACCAGGGCTCAGCCCTCCAAAGATAATCTTTTTGAAAGCAGAGAGTAATTCATTTATGCTAATCCAGCTGATAGGGCTATAAAATCCATCAACCACTTTTATGTAGACTAAATCAGATTTAATAAATTATATATATATATATATATATATATATATCGAATTCCAAGTGTTTTAGTCATATAAAGAGAATCCTGGTGGTATAGAGTGTACTCGTTACCCTCTGGTAACGATACAGCCAGCAGTTTGAAACCTCTAGCCACACTGAGGGAGAAAGATGAGACTTTCTATTCCCATAAACAGTTAACAGTGGCAAGGAGTTTGGTTTTGGTGGTCTTGTGCGGGGACCAACCTCCACAGCTGAATGCAAGGGCTCACTTCTAATGGACACTGGAACCAGAATGAGGCAATGATAGGTTTTCTCCAACCTTACATAATTTGGGGCATGCAAGTCACAGTAAGAACATACATAACAGGAAGGAGTTGTATTAGAGGCATACACGTAACCAGAGAGGGACAAATTAGGGATCTACAAGAAACAGGAAGGGTAGAGGCCTACATGTGCCCAGAAGGTACAGAACCAGATGGGTGAATTCTAGAGTCAGGATGGCAGTCTAACCCTGGTCATCACTGACCTGGCTTGACCTTAGGTGTCTATGAACTCTTCTCCAGGAGAATAGTCAGATCCTTATCAGAAAGGGAGTAGGCTATACTTAAGATTAGAATTTGACTGCTTTTGGTGGCAGATAACCTAAACTCGTTAGCCCCCCAGCAGTTAACCTTCAAGAGTATAATAAGGGGTAGTGGGATGGAGTATAGTAAATGACCATGTGTTTGCAAACAGCACTACAAAATTGGCGTTATTATGGGAGGACATTGAGGAAAATAGCATTTACTTTGGAAAATCTTACTGGAATCCATCTCTAACTTGCAACTCCAAGGCCTTCCTCCGAAGGAACCCCCAGACTCTTTAACACATTAGCATTGAGAGTTTATCCACATACATTCTCTTTCCTGTTCTAGTCATGTAAATCACAGTGATAACTATCTGTTACTCATAATGAGAAATGCTTTGATCTGATTGAGGATGTTGTTGCTTTCTTAGGATGCCCATGAATTTTTAAGTCAGTGCTTAGACCAGCTGAAAGAGGATATGGAAAAACTAAATAAAACTTGGAAGACTGAAACTGTTCCTGGAGAAGACAATTCACCAGATATTTCCACCCCCAGAGCATTCACTTGTCCTGTAATTACTAACTTGGAGTTTGAGGTTCAGCACTCCATTATTTGTAAAGCGTGAGTAGTATTCATGAAAACATTCTCCTTTTTAATTCTTTATAATAGGTAGTTAAAACTTTGCAGACAAAGCAAATTACTGAGTTCTTGGTTTCTTTCATATGTCATGATGAAAAGAAACCCATAGATTATACCAGACATCATTGTTGTACAAAAATGGTTGATAAGGGAAGGAATATTGGAGAGAACTTCAAAACTTTATTATAGGTTTTTAGCTGTCTAAATATTTTTTTGTATCTACAGGTTCTTTTAAAATTATGGTGGAATATCAGATTGTTTGAAAATAATGCTTTGTACCTTGTTTTGTCCTTGAAAACATCCCTTCATACTAGTTGTTTCTTTTGTTGAAACACATTACTTTTCCTAAAAAATGATCAAAATTTGTATCTTTATTCCTGGTTGTATGATTCAGATTTACTTTGTATGCATTCGGGCTTCAAGTTGTGGGGAAATGAATTAAAGGACAGTGGACTTATTCCACGAACTTTTTGAAATCTCTTTCCTATTTGATTAGTTGCCCGGCCAGGCACGAGGTAGTATGGTGAAATCTGTGGGTAGGAGCACTGAAAGTACTGAAAGAATGCTTTGTTTTAATTGCTTTATTAGTATAAACTAGTTTTCTAAATGTGAAAATCCTCCTGACTGAGATAATATTCAATATGTCTTATCCTTCCATTTATAATTTTTGCATGGTGCAATTCTGTTGCAGCTGGCTGTAGGTTAGTCAGGTTGCCTAATCTGTTGATTGAAAAGTGAGCTTATTGCAATTAAGGTCCCTAGACCTCAACTGGCAGTAGGGAATTGGGGCAGAAAATAGAATGTTGCTGTAAATGCTGATATGAAGACCCATGAGAAATGAGAATCAGTTAACTAACTGTGAGAAGTAAAGTCAGGGCTGAGCCCCGGTGGTATAGTGGTTGGGTGCAGGCCTGCAGCCCACCGGGTTGGCGGTTCATATCCAGCAACAGCTCTCTGGGAGCAAGGCTGGGCCTCCTACTCTCACCAGGGGGCAGTGATGCCCACAAAACAACAAAAAAAAGAAGTAAAGTCACTTTCAGTAATAACAATATCTTTTTAAAAATACATTAGATTTCTCGGGTGGTAAATAACCTTGGTCCTTAACTTCTTATGAGAAAGAATTCATATGGAAGCCTAGTTTGTGATCCAAGTGAGTTTTTATAAAGGACAGAAATTGTTCAGGTTTTATACATACACCCTCAAGGCCCTTCACACCTGCCTGTGGAGCCTGAAGGACAAAGAACCTTCGAGGAAATGCAGCACAGCAGAGGAGTAGCTAGAAAAGAGCGCAGTGGCCTCCCGGTTCTGTCTTTTTCGGGACCCTCCGTTGGGAGGTATAGTGAACAGTACTGACCCCGTGGACTGTAGTGAACAGTGGTTGATTGAATTAAGATCATCCGATCTAGATTGGACCCTCCCAAGTGTACTGACTTCCTACCTTATAGACCTGAATCCTCTAGCCTTGATCAGCTTCCAACCAGAGGGGAGGGAGACCTTGGCATGTAGTGGGACAACTCCGGATTTCTGCCTCTAGCTACCTAACATATTCACTAACCAACCAAATAATAATAGTTACCAAAAAGAAGTGCCTGCATATTCACCTAAAACATACAGACTTCTCATAGAAGCCTTTTTTATGACACAAAGCACTGGAAACCCATCCGGTGTGTGAAATTGTGACATGTTCATTAAAGGTTATACTGAAAATGATTGTGCTACATACATGTGCAGTAGCAGAAGCATGGTTGAATTTCACAATTATGTTGAGCGAGAAAAATGAGTTGAAAGAATGTGTTGTATGATTCTATTTATAGAAAGTTCAAAACTTACAAAACTCAACAACACTGTTGGGAGAAAGGAAAGTGTTTAACTTTGCGGAGAAGGTTAAAATTTTAACACTTTTAAAAAATCATTTTACTGGGCTGAGCCCCGGTGGCATAGTGGCTGTGCGCGACACTGCAGCCCACTGGGATGGAGGTTCGATTCCAGCTCCACGGAGCAAAGGTTGGGCCTCCTACTCCCACCACCTGAGGGCAGTGATGCCAAAAAAAAAATCATTTTACTAGCAGTTCATACCCTTCTTACCACAATCCATACATGCATCCACTGTGTCAAGCACATTTGTACATTTGTTGCCATCATCATTCTCGAAATCTTTGCTTCTAATTGAGCCCTTGGTTTCAGCTCTTCATTTTTCCTCTTGCCTCCCATCCCCCTCTCCCTTATGAACCCTTGATAATTTATAAATTATTATTTTGTCATGTCTTATACGTCCGACATCTTCCTTCACCCACTTTTCTGTTGTTTGTTCCCTGGTGGAGGCGGTACAGGGCAGCGTTGCTAAGATGTAGATCCCTGTAATCACTTCCCCCCTTTCTACTCCATCTTCCCCTTACCCTCCTGGTATTTCTACTCTTATTATTGGTCCTGTCGTGGAAGTCCTGTATTTCCAGTTCCTGTCTGTACCAGGTTACATTCTCTGGTCTAGCAGGATTTGAAGCATTAAAGAACTAGAAGGAAGTTTTGTGTTTGATTGGTGCTATACTGTACCCTGACTGGCTTGTCTCCTTCCCACCACCCTTCTGTAATAGGACGTCCAGTTGCCTACAGATGGACTTTGGGTTCCCACTCCACACTCCCCCCCCAATCACAATGATGTGATTTTTGTTCTGGGTCTTTGATGCCTGACACCTGATCCCATTTACACCTCATGATCACACAGACTGGTGTGCTTCTTCCATGTGAGCTTTGTTTGTCAGCTAGATGGCCGTTTATTTACCTTCAAGTCTGTAAGACCCCAGATGCTATATCTTTCGATAGCTGAACACCATGAGCTTTCTTCACTACTTCTCAGTTACATTGCCCTTGATCAAGCCCTACCAGGCCTCTTAGACCCCTCTTGCCACTGATTTTGGATCACTTGTAGTTCTCCCCCCTGGGTTTGTTAATACCACTTCCTTTCCCTCGCTGCCCTTTCCCCCCCACCCCCACCCTCAACTGTGGTGTTTTCTTCTCTAGATTATTTATCCTGCCTATCTTATCTAGAGAGACCTGCAGAGATAATACTATGCACAAAAACAAGAGAGCAAAACAAAGCAGCAAAAGAAAATAAAAAACCAATGCCCCCAAAGAGAAAAGCTTGTAAATAATTCACGGTCTGTTTGTTGGCCTTTAGGAGTGTTTCTGGTCTAGTCTGATGGGGTGCCATGCCCTGACTCCGAAGTCTTATTTTTGGTACTCCCTCGGACTGTCTTTCTCTGCTCCCCTTCCTGTTCTATTGCACACCCTTAGTGTTTTGCCTCAGTGTGGTGGGGTCAGAGTGGGCACAATTCCTATACCGTGTCTCCACAGTTGCCCCCTGTGAGGCTATGGGTCAGTGAGGGATGTCGTGTCTCATAGTGGAGCCAGCCATATCGTCTTCTGTGCTTTGGCTGATCAGAGCAGGGATATTGTCCTCAAGGCTTGGTGGGCCAGGATGTGCTTTTCTCCCTCCCCTCTTCCTCTCCCTCTTCCTGAGCTATACCTTCAGTGCTATCCTCTGAAGTAAACTTTTAATACTTTTAAAAATCACTTAAATATTTGCAGTTGAAGTTTTACCTCTTAATTTAGCAAGGATTCAAATAAGCATATATATTTTTTAAGTGTTGTGTTCTAGAAGTGCTTCAAAAAGTTAAGAGGAGAGGGTTCACAATCTATTAATTCCATTTTCCACCAGCTTTCTGAAACCTCTTTTTATTAGGCCTACTTGCATTGATTTTTCATTTTTTTCCTTTAAATTATTGTATTGGGGCCTCTTAATCACTATCCACACCTACATCTATTGTATCAAACACATTTGTACCTATATTGCCGTCATCATTTTCAAAACATTTTCTACTTAAGCCCTTGGTATCAATTTATTTCCAAACCCCCTCCCCTTTTCTCCCTCATGAACCCTTGATAATTTATAAATTATTTTTTTTAATGTCTTACATGGACCACTGTCTCTTCATCCACTTTTCTGTTCATCCACCTGGGAGGGCACTGTGTGTCGATCATTGTGGTTGGTTTCCCCCCACACCTTCCATTCACCCTCCCGGTATAGCTGCTCTCCTTGACCCTGAGGGCTTTATGTGTCCTGGATTCCCTGTTTTTTGAACCCTTCTCTGTAGTGGTGCACATGCTCTGGTCTAGCGAGATTTGTTAGGTAGAATTGGGGTCATGATCATGGTGGGGAGGAAGCTTTAAAGAACTAAAGGAAAGTTGTATGTTTCATTGGTCCTTTACGGCACCACCTGGAATGTTTTGGGTTTTTTCCATAATTCTTAGGTGAACAGTGTTTCTCATGTGTATTTGTATCTATTTTGTTTTTTGCTTTTGTT
>PVJH01017929.1:0-46556 GCA_004026705.1 Nesogale talazaci
AAAAAGGACAGGGTCAACACATACCAAACAGAAAGCACTGATATAAAGAGTGCTAACATTAAAAGATTCTATGAGCAAATTAAAATTTTAATCAAGGAAGTACTTATATACACTTTTGGTTACTGTGAGAGTGTATTCCAAAACCAATATTTTAAAACAAATTTAATTTTTTGTCCTTCTGTTCCACTTGGGGGTAGTTATTCATTGGACTCACATGCTCCAGGGCAAGAATTCCCCATTTGGAGGTAACATTTCCTTCTTTGATGAATAGCTAATTTTTAAAATTAGGGGTTTTGCAAAATTTGTGTCAGAATTTGGGAACATGAAAGATGATTTTTGATGAGTAACTAGCCACAATTCTATAGATTTGCAGGTTGCCAAACCAGACAACATTGCAAGTATTTTCATAATATTAATAGTTTTTATTGATGGATGTTTTAAAAAATTCATTAAACATATGAATATTGAACTATAGATGTCATTGTTGAATATACTCTTGTTTTTTAAAAAAGTTTAGACACTATAGGTAGTATGTGAGTTCCTTCTGACTACTCATATTCCCTGGCAACCTTCACAGAGGTAATCACTGTTATAATCATTTGCTGTGTTTTCTTTCATGTCTCTCGCCATGCCTTTACATCTACATCTATATTTCTCTATATCTGTCTATCATCATCATTATCATCTGATGTGAGAATATATAGCTGAAAATGTGTCATATTATCCTTTGTGTTAGGCTGGGTAGACTAGAGAAACAAGTCCATGAACATTCATATGTGTATAAGAGAAAATTTTATATAAAGGGTAATTGTACATTAAGAAAGTATCCCAACCCAGTCCAGTCCAAGCCCTTAATCTGATATTAAACCATATGTCTGATATCAATCTATAAAGTCATCTTCAGATTCACAAAACATATTGAATTATGCCAAAATGCAGTATGATCACAGGCCAGTGGGTAGAAAGTCTTCAGTGGTCTTCAGAAAGGATCCAGTGGTGTTGTAAGCAACTGAGCACTAGCAGAGGTCTCCATATGGCTTCTTCAGTTCCAGGGTTCTGACTGGATCAAGGTGGGTTCATGTGGCTTCTCCTTTGGGATGTCTTGCAGGGAGAGATCAGAGAAGGAGAGTCTTTCCCATTTCCAAGGAGGAAAAGACAGGATTTTCTAGAATTCTCAGGAGAAGGCTTTACCCACACAGAGGTATCATTGACTCTGATCCAATTGACAAACTAGACTCCACCCCTTCATTCATAATCCTCTCAAGTCTCAAATTGACATTGGATTATGTAACTACCACACTCTCATTTCTATTTTGGTAAGGATTTTTGGTTTCTAGAAAAATTATTTGAATTTTTCTGCACTCATTGGGTAGTAGAATAGGGACAGGATTGTCTCTTTCCATACCTACAGACTCCTACAGGAGGTTGGGAAGGAATCAGGTGAGATTAAACATCTATAAGGACCATTTAATTGAGCATGCTCCATTTCAGGTGCCCCTGAGCTGGGCAGGTTTGACTCAACCAATGGGGTTAACCAATGCCTTTGACCACTCCTCCCTAGTTGAAGGTTTAAATGCTTAAGGGTGGGACCTCCCACATAGTCTAGTCAGCTCCATGATGGGATCTTCTAGGAAGCATCCAAGCAATTTGGGAATGAATAGAGTAAAGGACCACCTCCTTATGGGTCACAGTCTTGATACAATTGAGAGAGGTTTCATTTGGGGTGTGGCCTACCCTGAGTATAGCTTGCTCACTTTGATTTTTGGAGTTTAATCCTGTATCTGGTTCACTGATCTTCAGTTATACCACTGACAAATCCCAAGATTGGATGCTATCGTTTAAAGTAGTTGAAAATATATTAAAGCTCTTATCTTTCTACCTTGCTTTCTTTCTTAAATAACTAGCTTACATATTAATCAACACGAGCTACCTTCTCATTAATTTTTTTTAATTCCAGGAAATATTTTTCATTGTATGCTGCAAGAGGTTTTCTACTGGAATGAAATCTTTTCTGCAGATAATAGGGACCTTAAGAGGAACGTAGTCAGCCACTGGGAAGGTTATAGCACACTTGCTAGATAAGTGTTGAAATAGCAGTGGATGGCTGGGCTTGGATTCATTTGATTCTGCCTCCACCAGTCTTTATTTTTCCTGAATCATCATCATGCTTCCTGTTCCCCAGACATTGCAGCTACCAGAATCAGAGGAAGCCTCCACTTTACATTTGACCCACAACCTTGAACTTGACTGCATTTACCTGCTTCTACAGCTCTGTGAGTCATTTCTTGTTATAAATCTCTTTCTATAGATATTCACATCTGGGCATCACTGGTTTTGCTTCTCCAGAGGACCCACCCTAACATGGTAAGCTATCAAAAAGAAAACTTGAATGAACAACCATCATGCCGATTCTAACTCACAGTGACAGGACACTTCAGCGTTGAACTTCTCCTGTGAGTTTCCAAGATTATCTTTTTTTTTTTTTTTTTAATTTTTTGGGCATCACTGCTCTCCAGTGGTGGGAGTAGGAGGCCCAGCCCCACTGCTGGAATTGAACCTCCATCCCAGTGGGCCACAGTCCCGTGCACAACCACTATACCACTGGGGCTCAGCCCAAGATTTTCATTTTTACAGGAGTAGAAAGCCTGATTGTTCTTCTTCAGAGAGCCTGATAGTTTCAACCTGCTGACCTTGTGATTAACAGGCCAATCCAGAGCCCATTCAACCATTGGGACTCTGAGTAACACAGACACAGGCTGTGGATTGGGGAGGCACCCCTGAATGTGAGAGACAATGAGAATGTCCACAATATAAAATCCTTCTTGGGGAATACGGAAACAGAGTTGATTCTTTTCTCTTTTCTAGGAAGGAGTTTACTTCATTCTATGCATAACACATTGGCAGGATAAATTGTTATTATCAGCAGAGACCTAGTGTGATTAAAATTGTTGGAGTTCATGATCTGCTGTGGTAATGGCAATTTTCTCCATGGGTGAGAAAGTTTTTATCTGGTTTTAATTTGTAATTTTGCTATTTTATAAAAATAGGAGTATGAATTATGTTTCATAATTTATATACCTGAGCTCATGAGCTTAGTTCTCTTTCTGTGTTAGTCCGAGTAGGCTAGAGGAACAAATCTCATATGTTCCTCTAATTTCAGACATGCATATGGATATAAGGAAAGGGTTTATATACAAAAGGAATGGAACATTGAGAAAGCATCCCAACTCAGTCCAGTTCAAAGCCATAAGTCCAATATTAGCCCATATGCCCGATAAAAGTCTATAATGTCTCCGTCCGACTCACAAAGTCCCAGGTCAGTGGGTCTAGAATCCTGGCACCGACAGGGGTCTCCCCATGGCTCCTCACTTCCAGGGCTTAGGGTTCAACAACAGCATCCAGTGGTGGCAGAAGCAACTCATCGCTGGCAGGAATCTCCACATGGCCTCTCGAGCTTCAGAGGTCTGGCTCCATCAGGGCCAAGCTGTGTGGCTTCTCCGGTTCCTCAGATGCTGCCATCTTGTCTTGTCCATGATTAATTGTCTCTGAGACTAACTCCCAACAATCAGGGAGATAGCTTCTCATCTCCATGAGGGAAATATCGCAAGATTTCCCAGATGTATCAGGAGAAAGCCATGCCCACACAGAGGCACCATTGGCTACTCAATGGGTATCTCCAGATTAACAGGCTAGACTCCACCCTACATCTCAATCATGAAATTAACATAAGCACCTGACTGCCACACTTTATCTTACTTCTATATCCAATACTTGCTGATTCTACATCTAAAATATATGCTGATCCTGAATACTTTTTCAACATAGCTACTAGTTCTGTTCTTTTTTGGCGGAATATTTGTTAATGTAGCCTCACTACCACTAGATTAACTCTCAAGCTCCTTAGAGTGACTGACTGAAGAGTGACATCCATGGCTGACTGAATGTTATAGGATCCAACTTCCAGCTATTTCTCAGACTTCCTCTTTTACCACTTGTAATAATTTCCTTTAAAAGAATTAACTCCAGACTAGTCCCAAGGAGTTGGAAATTGAAGATGTCCCACAAATATTTAGCTCTTCCAAGATGCTATTCTGCTCTATTTTCTGCATCCCACTCTTCCCTTGAGTAGATTCCCTGAGTTCTGCAATTTACTGCAATGTTCACAGAAACACATAAAACTTTGAGTGGTGAAATGGTGAGACTTGGTTCACACTCTCAGAGTGGGGTCTTAAACATATCCTTAAGAAAATAAAGGGTGTGGCTAGGGTCACACCCGCTAATAAAGTCTGGACTTAATCCTGTTTTTTAGTAGTGAATACCCTCCAAAGTGAGCAATAGTCATAGATAATCTATCCCGTGTGGAATAATGGTTAGAAGGGTTATATTATTTGACTGTAGCTTACCACCCTCACCCTTGTCTAATATGTTCTATCCTCTCTAGCCAATGGTCTTTTCCAACAGCCAAGCTCATTCTCCCTTTTATGTATTTTTGCTTACTCTTTCCTTTGTCTGAAATTCTCTTTTCCATATGTGGGCATATGTGTAGATGACATCTTTACATAGTGTGATTGGTAGGTTTACTGTGCCAACCTAGTCAATAAACATATGTGGGATTAAAAAGGTTCAAGTTTAATCGAAGAGCAAAGAGATAAATGACTCAGTGAGCCTCACCTTTCTGTATCTTGCTCTCTGATGATTGGACCAGTGTGCAAATGCTTTAGCTGGTTCTCTGCCTCAGCTTGTGAGCTACACCACCTGTGGGACACCTAACTCGTGGACTGTTTCACTACAGTTTGAGGTTCCTTCAAGACCTGCTTCTCCACACTGCTGGAATATACCTCACTTGAGCTGGGGACTGTCAGACTCTGTCATCTGGCTGACTGATACTGACCTGCCCTACTGTTTGCTGCCTGTGGCCAGACTGCCTGTATTGCTCTACAAAAGACTCAGTTGTCTGCTTCCTTGACTTGTACCCAGCAGCTCTCCTGAGTTGAACGACTGCCAGTGTATTAACTGTCTCATGGAAGTGTGTTGAACTGGTCATTTGTATTGCTCTGTGGACAAATTAGCTGTTTATTTTCTATCTATCTACCTCTCTATCTGAAATGATAAGTGTCCTGATTTTGTTTTTTTAAAGAACCCTGTGTAACACATAGTTTTATTCTGACTCTCTGGGACCAAGTTACCTCTTTTGTTCCTTCCACTTTCTTAATTCTATTTTGCCATAATTTACAATTTTATCCATAAGTTTTTTAACCATCAAAGGTGATTGTATGTTATTTTGGGATTTCTACATTTATTTTATACAAAATCATTTATTGGGGGCTCTTACAGTTCTTATCATAATCTATCTATCCATCCATCGTGGCAAGCACATTTGTACATATGTTGCCATCATCATTTGCAAAAATTCCCTTTTTCTTGAGCCCTTGGTCCTGTATTTCTTTTCTAAGGAGCCTTGGTAGCATATTGAATTACTTATTGGGTAACTAACCCAATGTCAGCAGTTCAAAATCATTAGTGGCCCTGTAGGAGAAAAAATGAGGTTTCCTACTCCTGTAATGAGTTTGTGAGTTGGAATTGACTTGAGGTAAGTGAGTTTTCATATTTCTTGCCTGGACATCTTCGTCACACAGAAAATACATGGATGCAGGAACTTTATCTACAGTATTGAGGCTCTCTTGGAGTCTAGGACAGCACATTGTATGCAATCACATCATCAACAAACTAAATAGTTGGTGAATGAGTGGACAAGTCAGAGTAAAAACAAATGAATAAATATTGTCATCTTTCAAATTTGTCCATGTTTTTTACAATTAGTTATATAAATGTTTTTTATCAATAGGGTGAGAAGTAAATATGAAACAAGTGATGGTGGTCAATAACATTAGACCAAATCAAATTTGGTCACCAGCAAAAATTTAAGATTAACCCAGACTAATTATAACAAGCTTCATTAAAAAAAACTAATCTATCACACATCAGTGAGCATAGCAGGTAAATAATGTACAGACATGTTAAGCCACTGGCCTAAATAAGTAAAATTAGTAAACTGTGGAGCCCTACTTCAAATCTAAATTTGTCTGTCTCTAAGGCCAATTTTTTTTTTTCCTAAGGCCAATTTTACCGATCTCTGTATTGTGTCCTCTGGGGATCAAAACCTCACTGCCTGACGTCAAGTTGAATGCAAACTCGTTGTGACTCTGCAGGGCAGCGTAGAACTGTCCCTTTGAGTTTCTACTCTCCATGGGAGTAGAAGTTCCCTTCTTTCTGCTGAGGAGCAGCTGGTGGTTTCAAACAGCAGACCCTGTTGTTAGCAGCCCAGTATGTAATCACTGTGCCACTCCAGCTCTTTCCTCTGGGGGTGGGAGGGATTTTATGAAATGTCCTAATAAAGACCAAATGTGTGTCTGTAAATATATCGTTAAAATTTAGATTTATAAGGTTAACACTGAGAAAGGCTATGGGCCCATAAGTCTTCCTCTTCGAAATAAACTCTCCACATGTTCTTCCACTGAAAAATAGGTAAATAAAATGTGGTATATCTGTACGATGAAATATTCATGCCCAATAAAAAGAAATATGGTGCTGCAACTTGGATGCTGGGCCTTGAAAACAGTCAGACACAAAAGAGCACGGGCTGTGTGGCTTCACTTGCAGGAGCCGCCAGAAAAGGCGCAGCCAGAGAGAGCAGAGGCAGGTGAGTGATGAATCAGAGTCAGTGGCCTCACGGTTTCTTCAGGAGGAACGAACAGAAATACCCTAATGTCAGGTTGTGGGAATGGTTGCGTGATCCTGTGGCTGGACTAAGAAATTTTGACTTGTATGCCTTAAGTGGGTGATGTACATCCCAAGAAAGTGTTTAAAAGCTGTTTCTTGGAGTGAAAATTAATAGGAGGGTTTATAAGTAAAGAGCTCAAATTTAAAGGCATTTCCATTACTCAGTAGGCTCCCTGGAGATTTCAGTTTAAACACACTTATTAGCTTGTAGGTCTTTGCTGCTAAGGGTTGCATATGCATTTTTTCTTGTATTTATGCAAAATGGACAAGACATGGGTCTTAGTCTGTGCAGCTCTCCCTTATTATTATTCTATTGTAATTTTTAGTCTGGTAAGAAATAGACATATTTCAAGAAAAACATTTATTTTGCCACAAATTTTCGACCTTATTCCCACGCGTGGTAGTTAAGCTCTTGTGCCAACTTGTCTGACCCAGGATCCTCAGTGGCTTGGTATAGTAATCATATTATAAATGAAATTCTCAGTGGTTAAGCCATAGTAATCATCACACAATGCCTTGAATGAAGGGGTAGCCAGCTCCCCTTCAGAAAGGACCCCATCACACCACCCAAAAGTTATACTGTTAGTCTTTCTTCCAGTTGTCTCCAAGGGATATATGGCATTTTGCAAGAGTGACTATATAGTGGGGAAAATCCATAACCAAAATTTTCAGGAAATACTGGTCACAGATTCTACATGGACACTAATTCCAGGGAATCCAAGACTGTGGTTTCCCAGTCAGAGAAGGAGTACAAGGAGGCTAAGCTATTAGTGAGGTTGGTTCAGATCGTCTCACTGTGGGGCTTGGGCTCAGCCTGTGCTGATGTCTCCAGATCCAGGGTGCATAATTGGCATGTACATACTCAGTAATAGGCAGCATTCCATACTGGATCCCTGGAATGTGGAATAAGGGCTTATATGGTAAGAAAACCAAGTGGGAGCTATCGCTGCATGTCAGCAGGCAGACAATTAACCAAACAAAAAGTCAGCATCCTTTGACCTTACAGTATTTTTTGGGGGGGGGCGGGGCGGGGGAGCATCACTGCCCTCTGGTGGGAGTAGGAGGCCCAATCTTGCTCCTGCAGAGCTGCTGCTGGATTTGAACTGCCAAACCAGTGGGCTGCAGTCCCGCCCACAACCACTATGCCACTGGGGCTCAGTCCGACCTTAGAGTAATTTTTATGAGTGTCAAGATATCCCTAACAAAGTGAAGGATAAACTGATGCATCCGGCCCTTCCCATTAACTAAAAATCAAGGCACAATACCTGGTGGGCTTCTTTGGCTTCTGGAGACAAAAGAACCTTCATTTGGGTGTGCTGTTCCATCCTATAAATCTCAAGTGACTTGAAAAGCTTCCAGTTTAAGTGGGGCCTAGGAGGAGATGGCTCTGCACTAAGTCCAGACTGCCATGCAAGTGAAAACGCCACGTGGGCCCTAATGTCCAGCTGATATCGTGGTGTTTGAAGTGGCAGTGGCAACTAGAGAGGCAGCATGGAGTGTGGGGCAGGCACCTCTTGATAAATCACAGCACAGACCCTTAGGAGGCTAGCCTGCCTCTCTTCGCAGACCCTACTCTCCTTTTGAGAAACAGCTTCTGGTTTGTTACTGGACCTTAGTAGAGACTGAGACTTATTATGGGCTACCAAGTCACCAGGCAGGTTGAGCTGCCCATCATGAGCTGGGTGTTGTCTGACCCTCAGAATCAGAGTTTTCTATGCACAACAGTATCCCAAAAATGGAAGCAGTAAAAATGAGATTGGCTTCAAGCAGGAATTGAAAGTACAAAGAATGAATAGGTCAGCCAAATGCCTGTGATCTCCACTCCTATCACAATTCTGTCTCATTCACAGTCTGCTACGACTCCACGAGGAGTTTCTTATGATTACTTGACTGAGGAAGAGAAAACATGTATTTGTTTATAGATGATTCTGCATGATATTCAGGTACTAGCCAAAGCAGACAGGAGCAGCACTACTTGCTGGGACCTCCCGGAAGGGACATAGGGAAAGGTAACCTTCCCAGTGAGCAGAACTTCAAGCATTGCAACTGGCTGTTCACTTTCCTTAGAAAGAGAAGTGGCCAGATGTTTGACTGCATACCGATTCGTGGTCTATGGGCAATGGTTTGACTGGAAGGTTAGGAACTTGGAAGGAGCATTTGAATGGGTCTGAAGAGTGAAGATATTTGTGTCCCATGTGAAAGTCCACATAAGGGTTCCATCAGCAGAGGAGGATTTCCATGATCAGATGGATAGGATGACAATTTGTTTAGTCATCCTTCTTCCCCAGCCACTCCTGTCATTGCCCAACATGAATAAAGTGGCCAGAGTGACAGGGATGGAAGTTAAGCACTGGTTCAGCAGCATAGACTTCTACTCTCCAAGGCTGACTTGACTACTGCCACTGCTCCATCTGGCAGCAGCAGAGATCAACGAGGAGTCCTGGATATAGGGAGATGAGTCAGCAACTCAATGGCAGGTCAATTACTTTGGACCACTTCCACTGGGGGAAGGACAGAATTTTGTTCGTACTGGAACAGACACTCTGTATAAAATTTGCCTTCCCTGCATGCCATGCTTGCTTAACTTGCCTCAGTACTACCATGCCCTGTGATTAAAGTCAATGGTAGACTACAACGACCTAATTCCAAGATGACTAATAATGGTCTAGACCTTCAGGAATGAAGGCTGGGATCACGCCACCAGACTGAAGACCAAGACAAGCTGAGGTTCTTGATGAGGGCAAAGGGAATAAGGAATGTGTGGTGGAAGAAGGTAGTTCTAAATACCAGCTGGAGTCATGGGGTTAAGTGCAGAAATGAGCGCTGCATTTATTACGAGTGATTTCCGGCTTGTACATATGCTTCAGGTATTGTTTGTTTTGTTCCTTTATAAAAGATAACATTTAAATTGGACTAGTGCATTTTCAATTGTGTGCATGTTAAATGTATCTTGTTAGATGTAAGTATAACTTTGCAATTGTTTTATTTAGAGATTATATATGGTTTACGGGTACCAAGATGACGTAGGTGAACTGTGATACTAAAGGTTTTGTGACAACTTAACTGGGCCGGGGATCTCAGTGGTTTGGCTGTAAATACATAATAACCTTCCATGAAGAGATTTGATTTAATCAGTCAGTCAGTTGAAAGGACATTTCCTTGGGGGTGTGGCCTGCTCCCATGTAAGTAGACCCTCTGGAAAACGTGCTGGCCTTTTGCTGGGGTTGGACTCTGCTTTGAATCCTCCTCCAACTTCCAGTTTTTGTGGTTGAGAGCAGTCAGCCACACTGCTGGCCAATCCTGGAAAAAGACATTAAGCTTCATAAAGCAGAAAGGTAAGGAAAAAGAAGATCCTCCTTCAGTGAGATAGCGACTGACCCAGTGACTGCCACAAGGGATCGTGTGGATGGCACAGGACTGGACAGTGTTTGGTTCTGTAGTACAGTCAGAACGGACTGGACAGCCCCTAACAACAACAACAACAACAATAGCAGCAAGAGAACCCTGCCCAAGGCACCATGAAAATACTGGAACTGTAAAATTCTATTATTCTAAAATTGGATCTTTGTCCTGTTATGGCTAGGTTAAGCATTTGGATGCTAATCAAAAGGCTAGTGGTTCTAATCAAGCTCATGGAAGCATGACCTGACCATGTTTCTATAAAGATTCCAGCCTTAAAAACGCTATGGGGGTATGTCTACCCTGTTACATGGAGTAGCTAATAATAATAGTGATAACTGCAATTTTTTATATGAAACGCCTACATCTGATAGAAAGATTCCACATTATTTCTTCTTTTCTTCTTTAGCGTAGGGAGGGTAATAGAATATCATGGCTTCAAATGGTTTCTACTGCTTTGTTTTTGCATTTTTTTTATTTGAAGTTTTACCAAAGCGAAGTCTCCAAGTCTCCGCCACCTAGTGGTATTTTGAGGAAATACTCATTTCCTCCAGAGTTTCAGAAGTATAAATGCTGGTAGATGTCCAAGAAATGTTAAGAGCCACTTGCAAATTAAAGACTGCTTTTTATGTTTACTCTTTAATTCAAGCACTATTTAATTCTAAATGTTTACATCAAACTTTTATGACTTTACCAATCTTTCATTAACTCACTTGACATTACCTGCTTGAAATACAGAACCTGGGAATTTAAAACACACTCAGAGGTTGCATGTTGCACTGCAGTTAGAAATCTCCAGCCACTGTATGAAAGTAAAGGCAGATTTCCTCTTCCCATAAAGAGGTACAGTCTTGGGGTTCCACAGGGGCCATTCTCCCCTGCTATGTCTGGTCACTGTCAGTCAGAACGGACTCAATGGCTGCGAGAATGCACGACTAGTTTCTAAACTTTTGTAACAGGCAGGCTTTTTTTTTAAAAACACAAAACAAAATAATTTCATTTCCAGTGTAAACAGAAAGAACTAGAGAAATTTGAGAATTTTAAAAAATTGATCATTTCTATCAGTTTTCAGTAGTATTCTCTATTTTATCCTTGGGTTCTATGATTCATTGTCATGGTTATAGAGCGCTCACAGACTTATGAGTAAATGATTTATTAAGGAAGCTAACAGATTACAATGCAAGTGAAACATACCCAGGGTACAGTTGTCTATCAGGACATGTTACAAAGTTCTTTCGGTCTGCTAAAAAATGCCCACACAGGCAAACCGCTTTGGAAGGCATTCAGCTCAAGCTTTGTGGGGCAGCAAATGCAGGTACCTGAACTAAGTAAGTGTCCAAAGGCACCTGCTCCAGTAATACTGAGCTCAAAGGCACTTCCCTTCACTCCTGTGGGTCTGCAAGGCCAGCTTCCCCTATGAAGCGTTCTGTGCATCTCACCCCCCTCCCCCGCCCCCGCCACAAGCAAGCCTTCTGCTCATAAATCCTCAGCTTGACTTGCCATGTGGGTTGCAAAATCCATCACTCTGTTTCATGTTTTGGCTCCTGGTTCTGCTGCTGCTGCTCCTCTGATGTCACAGCTCTCTTCTGGATCTTGGAGGCTAACTGGGCAGGAACCTCGGGTCCAGAGGATGGGCTCCACTCCAGCTCTTGCTGGTAATGAGAGTCCTCTTTCTGCGTCTTCAAGGGTTAATTTTATACACAACAGGATGGCATTCTAAGGGATCCTGCTCACAATGACTCACCGTGGAATCCTCTCACTCTCCCCCCACCCCCACCCCCGCTTTCTTACCAGACCCATGCAGGGAAATGTCATTTGGTAGGAGCGGGAGACTTTGACTAGAAGAGTCACAGTAAATAATTCACTGTTTCTGCAACCAGTAATATTACCAACATACAGTCTTAAATTCTAATAAGCCATCTGTTGCCATCGAACCTGGGGTGGCACAATAATAGAAGTTGGGTCCACCTATGACCTCTTAGAAGCAGACTGTCATATCTTTCTTCCCTGGACGGGTTCCAACTGTTAACCTTTCGGCTAGAAGTTGAGTGATTAAATTTTGACTGAGGTCAGTCAATTATATTCACTGAAGAACAGTCATCAAAGGTGGAACATTCCTCAGGCTAATTTAAATGATAAAATAATCCAATTGTTCAGAATAAGCATGGGGCCATTTGCTAACCATGTGGGCTCATTTTAGTCCACTTTTGGGTAAATGTTAATTTACTTTTAGAGAAGACGTGCCAGACATGTAGGCAATTCATTCAGGAATAACTTTGGGAGGGATTTTAACAAATCCAGCTTCCAGGTGCTCAGCTGCTGCATTTATATTCAAATGAATCAAAATCACATTATTATGGATGAATTTTGAGAGGATAAGCTTAAAGATTAATCCTTGGTAGATCATTCGGTTTGGAATGGAACTCTGACAGATTGTGAGTCTTCTCATCATTTTAGAAAATAGAATCATTAGCATGTGTATGTTTTGTGAATGATGAGAGTTTTCATTCTTAATAAGGATTGCACAGGGATAGGGACGGGAAGGCTAGTGCATCCTCTTTTTATCTAACTCTTGCACAGTTTATGCATTGCTGTTGTTCATGGGCTGCCACATTCTATTATTTCTAGTATCTTCCAGAATCATAAAATCAGAACCTGGAAGGGCATTTCAAGAAATACCCAAGTCTGCTCTGAATAATTGATGACTTAACGGCATTCAGGAAGTAAAAACTATCTTGTATGATTGACGAACCTTAACACATGGCTACACAAATCAGAGTGGGTGGTGGGGTTGTGGGACCTGGGGTGGGTGGGGGATGAGAAGGAAAGCTTCTAGGCAAACCCTTTGTTTATGCCCATGCCAAACAAAGGCCCACTTTCCACATTCTCTACATAATTGTCTGCTTTTCGAGTATGATTGATCATAACTTTTCTAACTTTGATGGATTTTCCTCAGAAGCTTATGGGACACCTATACAGAAAATAAGATTTTAATTTTTTCAGAAAGATCATTATCTAGACAACTGGCTTTCTTCCCCAAAAGCTTGGATCTGAAACTCCAGGGTCAAAACAATTGGCTAAACTCTTAGCTGTAGCTCAGAAACATGTACATATATCTTTATACATGTATAAAGACATGTGTGCAAAACAAAAAATGGAAATGTAGGACTGTAGCAAAAGAGAAATTTTAGGTCCTCTAATGAAAATTTGTGGTCTACCCACATGGAACTTTTGTGTGAACATTTGTAAGAATATGCTATGCTCACAAGAATGAATATAAATAATAGGAAGCAGATGCCTTTGAATTGCCTCTTAAAAATTTCCATTATTAATGAGATAATGAGGAGGAAATTCACTAAGGGACATATAAGGTTCAACAGAAAAGTTATGAAAGATTTCAGACAGTAGTCTTTTAAAATGAAATCAGAGCACAAAGTAGGAAAGGCTGTAAAAAGTTAACAGAACTATTAAGAGGCTAAAGAGGGGCCAACTATCACTGTCTAAATTAATTAAAGACAGAAGGGGGCAGCAGAGAGCTGTCAGGGTGGCAGAACTGCTGGGATCTAGGTGAACCAGTCAACTGAAGCTCATCCAACAAGCATTGCAGCAGTACATAGACAGAAAACTGCCAGAGGTTCTGGTTGGATGTAGAAGATGTGAAACAAGAGATATATCATTGCTGATGTCAGATAGAGCTTGGCTCAAAGCAGAGCATATCAGAAAGATGTTCGCTTCTGTTTCATACACTATGCAAATGCACTTGACTGGTTGACTTATAATAAACTATGGAGACTTGATGTATAGATTGCTGTAAGAGACCCCTATAAAGTTATCTTTTAATAATAGATAAATAACTAAACTAAGAATAGTTTTGAGAAGAAAGGTAAGTCCAAAGCATTTCATTGTGCTCATTGTGTAGAACCTGTGAGTGAACCAAGAGGCAGTTGTGTGAACAGAACAAGTGAATAAATACTGCATGGTTCAAAATCAGGGAAGATGTGCATCTGGGTTGTATCCTGTCACCATACTTGTTCAATTTATAAGTTGAAGAAATCACCAGAGAAGCTTGCTTATCTGCATAAGAATGTGACATGAGGGTCGGAGGAAGGCTTATGAACAACCTGTGGTGTGTAGATGACCCAATGTGCTTGCTGAGGAGAACTTGAGCCACTTGCTGATGGAGATCTGGGATGGCAGCCTTCAGTATGGATTGGGCCTCCATGTCAAGAGGACCATAATCCTTATCACTGGATCACACGATGATAAATGGAGAACAGATTGAAGTTGTTGAGGATTTTGGCTTGCTTGGATCCATAATTGTGTTCATGGAAGCATTAGGCAAGGGGTCAAGGCATGCTACGTTAGGGAAGTCTGCTGCCCAAGACATTTTTAGAGTATTGAAAAACAGCGAGATTCCTTTGAGGACTGAGGTGTGCTAGAACCAAACCATGGTATTTTCCATGGCCTCATCTGCTTGTGAAAGTTGGACATTGAATAAAGAGGACCAGAGATGAATGGATGCACTTGAGTTGTGGAGCTGAAGTAGAATGTTGACAGTACTATGAGTGCCAAAAGAACAAATCTAGAAGAAGTCTGACCAGAGTGCTCCTTAAAGGCAAGGATGGCAAGACTTCATCTTACACACTTGGGACACGCTGTCAGGAGAGACCAGTCCCTGGGGAAGGACATCATGGTGAGTAAGGTGGTGGGGCATCAGAAAAAGAGGGATGTTTTGACGCAGTGGCTGCAGCAGTGGGTGTGGGAATGGCTGCGCAGGAGGGTGAAGGACTGTATGGTGTTGCATCCTGTTGTGTATAGTCTTGCTAGGGGACGGAACTGATTTGCTGGGACCTAACAATAGCAACAATAGATAAGGTAGCAGAAAGTCTACACATGAGTGGTGCAGAAGTGGCAACTATGCTGATTAAAGAATCAAGGCAGAGAAAGCTACTCGCACAGTTCTCTAGCCCAAGCACGTACTTTCTTTAAGAGAGCATTCTATTACCTAGGAAGGGCTCAGGCCCTGAGAGTTGTTTTTCGGTACCAACCCCCTCAAGGGGACATGATGTACAACAGAGCGAAGCCCTGCCCGTCCTGCCTCATCGGCTCTCTCATGGCCATGATGGAGCCCAATGTTCAGTCAATCTCATTGAGGGTCTTGATCTCTTCTGGAGACCTTACCCCAGCATGACGATCTTTTCCAGGATCACTCTCTCCTGAAAACATGTCCAATGTGCATGAGACCAGCCCCACCCCCCTCCTTTCTAAGGAGCATTCTGGTTATATTCAAGTCAAATCTGCTTATTCTTTTAACAATCCACAGTACATTCAATGTTCTTCACCGAGATCGTGATTCAAAGGCATCAGTTTTTCAGTTCTATGTGAGTCCTCAGGTTGTTGAACTGTATCCAAAGCCTCTTATCCACATTCAGCTAGATGAAGGGTGAAAAGCCAGTAGTGATTTTAATGATGGTGAATGAGCATCTGCCTCTGTAATTTCCTTGTGCTCCCATGCATGTTGTTATCAGCAGTTAAGTATTATCTTGGGATGATTCTGGGTGTCATACTTGCCATAAAATTTTTTTCTGTGTGGTTCCTATTGGATGTCCATATATCCCATCTTGAGATAGCTTCAGAAACAGGTCTGGGTGATTTCATTACCTGCCTTCCCTTCCCCAAATCTTTGCATCTTTTTCTGGCCAATGCTATTGTCATACATTGTTGGAAATGTGGGGTGGCAGTATCACCTATTGAAGGAAGACCCAATCCAAAGTAGTGAGCTAATATAGGGAGGACCGGGTTAACACTATAGCCTTAGGAAAACAAGTTTAATCTCTGCATAGTCTTCTATGAAGTGCAGGACTTGCGAATGGAATACATTAACTATTACATTGTATCTGCTAGGAAGGGTCAGTCTGGCTCAATCATTGACTATAGTCAGAGACCGTTGAAGGTCCTGAAGGTTGTGGTTGCTTGGTTTGCTGTTGATGAATTCATTATAGGTTTTTTGAGGTTCTCTGAGCATTAGTACATTCATACTGGCTTGTGCAGACTCCTGAGTTCAGATTGTTGGCATCTCAGTTACAGTTTGAAAAGTACTGTTAAGACAGCATTTAGCACAAAAACAAACTCGCTTCCATTGAGTCCGTGCCGATTCATGGTGACTCGCTGGGTTTCTGTGACTATCATTGTTGATGGGAGTAGAAGGGCCAGTCTTTCTCTTGATGAGCTGCAGGTGGTTTAGAACAGCCGATCATATGGATCACAGTCTCATGTGCAACCACTACACCCCCAGGCCTCCATCAAGGCAGTCTTTATACCACAGAAATGGAAAAACTATGCAAAGGAACTTCCTGCCCTTCCTTAACCTTGAGAACTGATTGTTAACTATTTTCCAGCACCTGATATCATATTAGGCCTTGATTCTGGTCTGGGTCAAAATTAACTAGCAGAACTAATTCAGCAATTACAGATAATATCATGTTAGACCCTGATGTCAGTCCCTGTTTCTTCCTGACTCCTCATGTTCCTTTAACTGCACTCTCATACATTGCTTCCTCCCTGACATTCTAAGCCTGACCAGTGTTCGTAGACAGGAAATCTAATGAGAGCCTGGAAATCCCTTAGCAAAGAGATTATCCCTCTCATCTATGTAACCTACACATCTAGAATCATGTCTGGAGCTTAGAAGTGGTCAAGGAATATTTGTTGAATCAAAGAATGAGTGAATAAGACCGAAAGAACTAACTCAGCAGAAGACTTCATTCAGGGGTCACAAGCAAGAGAAATGCTGGATTTTTGGATTTTATCAAACAGTTCAATGATCCACAACCTTTTCATAGAGGATTTGAAAACAAGCAACAACAACAACAACAACAACAACAACAAAACCTCTTACTCCCACCACTGGAGAGCAGGGATGCCCCCCCAAAAAACAACAGCAACAACAACAACAAACCCTGGTATTTTCATCAGCAAAATATTTCATATCACAAGAAAATGTGCACAGAATTCTGGGGCTTTCATGGACCATCTTGTAGCCAGGTTATCTTAACCCATGAGGAGGGAGTTATGGAAGAATTTAGAGCCTGGAAAGAGTATGATGAAGGTCAATCTGTAAGGCGATGCTCAGGATGGAGTGGAGAGTGAGAACTCTGGAGATGAGCCATTAGTGATGAGGAATTGAAACAAACTGTGAAATGATGAATGAAAGGAACAGGTAGGTATGAAGAAACATAGGAAAGGAAGAATAGAGGGCTAGATTATTATTTTTGTGTGTGTGTGTGTGTTTTTGTGGGCATCACTGCCTCTGGTGGTCGTGGGCACTACCCAGTGCCGCTCCTGAGAGCCGCTGCTGGATTTGAACCACCAAGCCCATGGCTGCAGTTCCGCACTTAACCACTTACGCCACCAGGGCTCAGCCCGAGGGCTAGATTGTTAATCGTATGGATGACTCAATGGATAGTCTAGCCTCTTGACCAAAGGTCCTTGAAGAAGCTAATGTCTGGTCTAATGGCTGGTCTGTTGATGGTACCACTGACACAAAGACTATCATTGACATCGTCTACTAGTGACACTGATAACCGTTCCAAATTGACTGGCTGATCTGGCTGGCTCAGTAAACGTTTATGCCCACATAGCTATTGGTGTCTTTTGTTGATTTAGGCATTTGGTTGAAGAGCAAGAATCGAGGGATGTTTTAAAAATTACCCACATTGTAAGCGGCAATTTCTTCCTCTCCCTCCTCCTCTTCTTCTTCCCCCTTTCTCTCCTTCTTTCTTAAATACACTGTACATTTTGTTTCTCTAATCACTTTGTAAGTACAGTATACCTTTTCCTTTTGATACGCTAAGCATTTTCTTCCTGTGAAACCTGTATCTGGTGCTATGAGATTTCGCTCGAGCTCAAGTTGGTAAATTATCACATACATCAGCAATTTCAAATTTGAATTTACTATATTGTTGTGTTCATGAAGCATGAGTAACCAACTAGAAATGCATTAAAAGCCTGTGAGATTTAAAAGATATTAGACTTAGTGTAAATTAAGACCAGGTATTAAGTGTGGTATTTGGGGATAAAGCTGAATAAATTTAAGTGTGTGAGAGGAGATTAAAACAAGCGCAGTCTCTGGAAATCCCTCTGATTACACCTTCATCAGGTGAGCAAAATCCATTTTGCTCCTTATTATGTTTTTGGTGAGTTACAGTCATTCCTCTCTTGTCTATGTTTATGCTCTCATTATATTTTTCTTTGCTCATGTAGCTGAGCAAATACATGTTCCCAGGCCTTTGTTTTCACTTGTATCTTGTGTGTGTCTTTCATCACTCCTCATGAAATGTTGATCAGCTACTATTTCCGCGCTTTTGTGCATTGTCCATGTTTTTCCTTAGTGGGGTCTTCTCACCTGTCTACAAACAAGCACCTTTTTTTCTAACTTTTTTTTTTTGCGGGGGGTGAGGGGCATCACTGCCTCTGATGGTTGTGGGTGCTACCCAGTGCTGCTCCTGAGAGCTGCCACTGGATGTGAACCGCCAAGCCTGCAGGCCGCAGTCCCACACTCAACCACTTATGCCACTGGAGCTCAGCCCCCTTTTTAACTTTTTTTTTGAGTAAATATATATATATTGGTTTTGGGGTCCTCACTGCCCTCTGGTGGTGGGAGTAGGAGACCCAGCCTTGCTGCTGGATTTGAACTTCCAACCCAGTGGGCCGCAGTCCCGCGCACAACCACCATGCCACCAGGGCTCAGCCACCTTCTTTTTGTATCTCCAAATATGGCCTAGTGATTTTTTCACTCCAGTGTCTCACCTCCTATCCTATCTTTGTATTAATCAGGATAGAGGAGATTATGCTGCGATATCCAATATGTAAGTAGTTTAGCAAAACAGAGATGGTATCTCTTCAAGTCACCCTCTAATGCAGGCTGGGCAGCTCCTACACTGCTCCCCTCTAAGTAAAAACACGAGGGTCTACATCTGCTGTTCTCAACCTGTGGGTTGCAATGCCTTTGGTAATTGAATGACCCTTTCACAGGGGTTACCTGATTCATAACAGTAGCAAAATTACAGTTATGAAGTAACAAAGGAAATAATTTGATGGTTGGGGGGCTACCACAATCTGAGGCACTGGATTAAAGGGTCATGGCATGAGGATGGTTGAGAACCTCTGGTCTAGGCAATGCCTAGCTCAACGCTGTCACGTCGAGCCCAGCCTTTTGTTGACATGCTCAGTCCAAAGAGAGTGATTTTAGCTGTCTACATGAGAAGGAACTTCTCCCTGGCCCGCACTTTGCCTTGGTATATACTAGACACCTTATCAACTTAATGAGGTCCCTGTGGTCCTCAGCTGGTCATAGAAATGTAGTCAACGACAACAACAATACAGAAAAACCTCTGGGCAGTGCAAACATTTGACACGTTCAGCTGCTAACCATCAGATTGGAGCACTGAGCCCCCCTGGAGACACCTCAGAAAAAGTGCTTGGTCATCTAGTGTCAAAAAAGGCAGCTCCCGAGAACCTTCTGGAACAGGTTCTCCTTGGACATGTGAGTTGATACAAGCTGAAGATGACTAGTTAGCAAGTGATGGTGTGTGTGTGTGTGTGTGTGTGTGTGTGTGTGTGTGTTCCTTTTTCAGATTCCCGAGGCTGGTGAAACCTTCAGGAGCACATGGATATTCCATGAGCACTAAGGGCCACCGTCTCTTTGGTCTCAGACTTGTTTCAGCAGCAATCTCTTAGAACATGTGCATCCCTTTTATGGTTGCACCCCATTAAGTTCAGGATGGTCCAATTAAAGCAAGCAAGCAAACAACAGGCATCTACATTCCATTTAAGTAATGACATTATTCGTAAAAGTAAAGACATTGTATTGTTAAATTTCATCTACATAAACCAATAAATAACATTGTTCTTTTGCCTGTGACCATGCTTAAGCAATGCCTTCTACTTTGGTTTAGCTAACAGGCGAAGGCACATAATTACACTTTCGATGTAAAGCTAGAGCTTCTAAAAATAATTGAAGCTTAGTGAATACCTTTCTGCTGAGAGGGCTGTGAAGCCATCCTAATCACAGGAATGGGTATAATCCCTGTGGGGTCAAACAAGGGTGTGCACAGTCCTAGTAACAGGTACACAGCACCTACACAATGTCAGGCCTCCTGAATGTCCTCTCAGAGACCCCCGGAGCGGAGTTTGCAAAACGTCATGCTTGTTTTAAACCTCTAACACTTTCTCATGAATCATGATACAAAGATAGGGTTTGATTATGCCCCTAGTGTGGTTAGGTGCCGTGTTTCCTAGTGACCCTCTACCCTCACAGAACCAACAGAGAAACTGTCCGGTCGGTCCTGCACCATCAGCACCATTTTTGCCATGCCTGAGCCCATTGTTGGGCTCCACCACTGCATGTCTTTGAAGGGCTTTCTCTTGTTGTCTGATCCTCTGCTTGCCCAAGGTAGATATCCTTCCCCGGGGACTGGTTCTTCTTGGTCACATGCTCACAGAACTCGAGACAAATTCTCAATATTCTTAATTCCAGAACATTCTGTCTGTATTTCTCCCATGACAGGTTTGTTGGTTCTGGCAGTCCATAGCACTTTCCATAATTTTCACCAGCTTGAGCATTCTAAGGCCTCCAGTATTCCTCAGTCTTCCTTAGTCATTGGGCAGCGTTTGCGTGCATGTGAAATGACCCTAGTCCTCACATTGATATCTTTACTTTTCAACACTCTAAAGAGATCTTGTGCAGTAGATTTGCCCAGTGCAATACAGAATTTGCTTTCCTGGCCGCTGTTTCCATGAGTGTTGATTGTGGATGGAAGTAAAATGAGTTACTGGACAGTTCCCATCATTCCTCTATTTATCTTGATGTTGCCTCTTGGCCCAGTCTTGAGGATTTTTGTTTGCTTTTGTTGAGGTGCAGTCTTTGATCTTCACCAGTAAGCGCTTCAAGTCCCCTTCTTTTTAAAAGGCAAGCAAGGTTGTGTCATCTGTACATTGTAGGTCTCTAATAAGACTTCTTCCACACCCAATGGCTTCTTCTTCTTCTTCATAAAGCCTAGTGGATCAGATGATCGCTCGGCATACAGATTGAATAAGTACAGTGAAAGGATACAACCCTTACCAACACCTTGTCTGATTTTAAAACTTGCGATATCCCATTGGTCTGTTTGAACGATGGCCCCCCTGTTTGAACGATGGCTCAGCAGAAGCACAATTAGGTCTTGTAGAATTCCTCTTCCTTGAAATGTTATCTATAATTTGTTATGATGGTATTCTCTGTTTTCAATCAAGAGTCATCTGACACCAACAGTAATATCCCTTGTTCTATGCCCCCTTCTAGATATTGCTTGAATTTCTGACCAATAGGTAGTTGAAAAGGGTACTGTCTTCTAAGGCTTAAAAAAAAATGGCTGTGAAAAAAATGACTCCGTCAATGTCCAGAGGACTGTCACTGTAACCCTCTTTTTTAAAAAGCCATTCCACTGCAGTTTGGAATCTATTTTTAAAGACCTCTGGAGAAAAATATTACAATGCCACACAGTTAACTCTCCTTCCTGCTACAATAAAACCTGTTCATTAATGATTAGACTGAATAGTCTGCAGGATGAATTTCTTAAAGTCAAGCTTATTGCAATTCATCATTTATATAAATTGTTTATATGCAAATAACTTTCACTCTTTCTTTATATCTGGAAAGCCCAACTTTTATTTGTTGTGAAGCAGTAAATTGGCGAGACTTACAGTAATATTGATTGCATATATATCTATAGCAAATCATTATGAAATTAGAGGAATCTCATAGAGACATTTATGGATCTAATTTTACATGGTTTGCAGAATTCTTAAGTGAAATTAATTAGTGGTGGAATTGATTTTCAAATATTTTTAGACCTGTACTTTATGCCTTATAAGTTCTCTATTGTACATGTTTTATGTACATGGAGTTGATGGTAAGGCTGATTAAGAGTCTAAGTAAGCAATATTTATGGTAGTGTATATAAAAAGGAACAATAGGAAAAGAGTATGGACAAAAAATCCTAAATTATTGTTTGTAATAATACTAGCCAGTTTGATGATTTGGCAAACAGGATCTCTCTTGCTTGTTACATCGTAGCATCCAAGAAAACTTTAATCATATGTTAATTGTATATAATTAATTATATATTAATTATTATATTTGAATTATATTTAAAAACAGTCATATAGTTGTCTTCTTAAAAAGACATACTTAATTCAGCAACTGAAAATTTATCTTTAAGTATTTTGTCAAATAAGTGTTAAAGTATCAGCAATGTTATGAGTAATTTCCACCTGAATTATGAATTTTATGCACTTCATAGTCATTTTTTAATTATTTAACTTTATCTAAATGTCATTAGAAGAATCACAGTTTTTTTAGAACAACATTTTTATACTCTTTTGAGTTTTTAATATTAAGAATCTTTTTACTGTAATACTTGTTAATTTCATCACTTTAAAGTAGAAAAGTGGATCAATGAGACCCCACAAATTGGGAGCAAATATTGATAAAACTATCCATTGATGTTTTCATTGATGGGTCACTTAACCTGGAGTTAATTTGGTTCTGGAGCTTTTGAGAGAATGCAAGATATTACATCAAATGAATTATAGGCCATTGTCTTCTTAATTTTGTCATCTTTATTTTGGCTTATAAAATAAAATTTTACATGCTGGCATTGTACAAAAGTTAAACTGGTTCTAGAGAAAAGCCCCATGAATACTTCAGTGTTGATGTTAGTGACTCTTATTATCTCATTTAATAAAATTGATGGATATTTTTATTGTTTTTTGGTGCCTTCGAGTTGGTTCTGGCTTAGAGCAATGTTATGTATAACAGAAGGCACTACTGCATGACCCCAGGCCATCCCCACAATAACAAATCGAGCCCGTGGTTTCAGCCACTGTGCTCGTTCATCTCCTTGAGGACCTTCCTCTTTTTCGTTGACCTTCCACTTTACCAACCATGAGTCCTTCCTCGGGGGCTGGTCTCTCCTGATGACACGTCCAAAGAACATGAGGCAAAGTCTCGCCATCCTTGCTTTTAAGAAGCATTTTGGTTATACCTCTTGCATGACATATTTGTTTGCATTTTTGGCTGTTTAAGGTACTTCCAATATGTTTTGCTAACTCCGTAATTCAAATGCATCAATTCTTCTTCAGGTTTCTTTATTCATTGTCCAACTCTTACATGAATGTGAGTTGATAGAAAATATGGTTTGCGTCAGGCGCACCTTAGACCTCAAAGTGACAGTTCTTCCTCTTCCACACTCTAAAGGCATCTTCTGCAGCAGATGTCATTTGATTTCTTGACTGCTGTTTCTATGAGCTTTTATGTGGACCCAAATAAAACGATATCCTTGCCAACTGCAATTTTTTTTCAGTTTGCCATGATGCTGTGTGTTAGTCCAGTCCTGAGTATTTTGATTTTAACACTGAGTTGTAATCCATTCTGAAGGTTACTGTTTTGGATTTTCAACAGCAGGTGCTTCAAGTCTTTCTCAATTTCAGCAAGATCTATCTTGGATTACAATACTGTCTGTGATAGGATGATATGTACACCCCTACTAGGAAGTCTAGATAATACAACTATTATTCAATTTACACACCAATCCTTAAAGTAAGTGATGAAGGGACTGGAGAGTTCTACCAAATTCTTCAGTCTGAACTTGCTCAAACATGCAATCAATAAACATGCATAATTCCTGGAAATTGAAATGTGAAAGTTGGAAACAGAAATGAAGAATTAGTACTTAGAAATTATGCTGTTGGAGATAGAAATGTAGCTGGAATTGGATGATAAAATTTTGCAAGACCAGCTTTTTTCATTGCAAATACTTAAAAAAACCTAATATAAACAGTGACTCTACACAGGACCTCATCAGTTGGAATGGCATTGGAACTCAATGGACTATGAGGGGGTACCCCCCCCAAAGGAAAAAACTCTTCTGGGCAGCTTCTGTAGCACACATTTTTCTTGCTAGGCAAGCATAGAGCATCCAGTGACATTGCCTGGGAAGGTTCTCTCTGATCACAGTGAATTTTTTCATAAAAGCAGCTTTACTTGAACCTCATTTTTTTTTTTTTTTTGGTGATGACTGATTTAAAAGTACAGCATACAGCTGTGAAATTTTGTTTCTTGCTCAGGATAAATGCCACAGAAACTGTTGTGATGATAACACAGTTCACAAGGACAGCATGATGGAAAAAAACTCAAGTGTACTAGTGACTTTCTTATTTCAAAAATGGTGAGATGTCAGACCTCATTCCGGACGTTCCTCAACTTCATGATCAAACAAAAATGTCAGTTTGTAGTGCATTTGGAGTTCATTCCACCAAGTCAAACTCTTAATCAAGCTTTCTATTTAGAGGGTCTGATAAGATAGCATAACAGTGTGTGATCAAAAGGGCCTATTTTGTATCAGACACGGGACTGTTTTTGCCACAACAATGCATCTTCTCACACAGCGATTTCAGAGTGTTTGGCTTTTTTTGGGAAAAAAGGATACCTGTCTTGCCCCACACATCTTACTCACCTAATCTCTCCCTGCACAACTTCTTTTTGTTTCCTCAAATGCAGAGGGACATGAAAGGACAGCGATTTGACAATGCGGAAGAGGTGAAGGAAAAAATGAGGGAGGCTATCAGCCATCCAAATAGATGAGCTTGAAAAATATTTTCATGAATGGAATCACAGATTTGACAAATGTACTAAGTGTAATGGAGAGTACTTTGAAGGTGATAAGGTTGTTTTGTAAAAAAAATTTAAGTAAATATCTTTGAAAAAATTATGTTTTGTGGTGGGTACCCCTTATATATCTGTGGGAAGAAATGATAGTGAAGATTAATATAATAAGCTAAAATGAGGCTAGGAGCCATAAATTGCTCATATGAAATTCAGGTTGAAGTGGAAGAGAATTTGTATAGTACTTGTCACTTGGTATGTTGGCTGTCAAAATATGTACTGTAGTGTGCATGCACACACACACGCACAGATATACTTTACACATGAGAAAACTGAGGGATCTAAAAGCAACACACAACAAATAAGTGGTAGAACCAGAATGAAACTGGGCTGCTGTGACACTACAGTTCACGCCTTTAACCACTACTATACAAAATGTTTGAAAGTTCTTTCCTTTTTCCACATAATCCTGAGGTAACCACTGTCAACAGAGTACACTATTTTTTAGGCTCCATTCATAGACCATTTTCAGCTCTCTCTTTTCTCCTTTTTTTCTTTTGGTCACTAAATTCATTAGGAGAGTCATTTTGTAGTGTATAACACAGCATATAAAGCAGATTGAGCCTTTTCCTGGAGTGCCTTTTCCACCCTCACTTAATGTGGACCACTAATGCCTACCAGTCCTTCAGATTTTAACTGAGCAACACTTTCTCAGGGAATTTCCCTGGCTTTCTCACTCCTCTTATCTTAATTTTTCTATTCCTGTGAAGAGTTACATTTATGGAAATCAGCAGGAGCAGTTTTATTCTGTTCTTTGGGGGTTAGTGTGTGTGGGGGGAGGTGGTCATCATGAGTCAGAATTGACTCAATGGCAGTAAGTTTTACTTTGGTTTTCAATCTTAGGAGGAGGAAAGTGAGATCTAGAGAGGCTAATTGATTGATTTTTTTTAAGTAAAATTATTTTATTGGGGGCTTGTACAATATATCACAATCCATACATCCATCCATGTATCAAGCACATTTGTATATTTGTTGCCATCATCAGTCCCCACACATTTTCTTTCCACCTGAGTCCTTGGTATCAGCTCATTTCCCTCCCTCCTTTTCCCACCCTCTCTCCCTCATGAACCCTTGAAAATTTAAAAATTATTATTATTATTTTATGTCTTACACTGTCTGATGTCTCCCTTCATCCACTTTTCTATTGTCCATCCTCCAGGGAGGGGGTTATATATAGGTCATTTTGATTGGCTTTCCCTTCCTCCCCCACCTTCCCCTTACCTTCCTGGTATCGCTACTCTCATTTTTGGTCCTGAAGAATTTATCTACCCTGGATTCCCTGTGTTTCCAGCTCTTATCTATACAAATTACATGCTCTGGTCTAGCGAAATTAGTAAGGTAGAATTGGGGTCATGATAGTAGAGGCAGGAAGCATTAAAGAACTAGAGGAAAGTTGCCGTGTTTCATCACTGTTACACTGCACAGGAGATTGCCTGTCTCCTCCCCGCGACTTTTCTGTAAGGGGATGTTCAGTTGCCTATAGATGTGCTTTAGGTCTCCATTCCACACTGCCTTTCTTTCAAAATGATATGATTTTTTGCTTTTTGATGTCTGATACCTGATGACTAGTGTGCTTTTTCCATGTGAGCTTTCTTGCTTCTCAGCTAGATGGCCACTTGTTTATTTTTCAGCCCCTATGACCCCAGACACTATATCTTATAAAAGCCTGGCACCGCCACCTCTCTTCACATTTGTTTATGCACCCATTTGTCTTCAGTGATTGTGTTGGGAAGGTAAGCATCATGGAATGCCAGTTTAGTAGAACAAAGTGTTCTTGCATTGAGGGAGTACTTGAATAGAGACACAATGTCCATCTGATACTTTAATGCTGAACCTATAAATATATACACAAATATCTATTTCCTCATCATCATATATAAATATTTTTATATTGTACCTGCCTGTATTTAGACCTCTATAAATGCTGCGTGCCTCCTAGCTCTTTCCTATATTTCCTTTCACTCTCCTGTTGTCCCCTATCATGTTCAACCTTCATTTGGGTATCAGTAATTCCTCTTGGTTACATTGCCCTTGATCAAGCCCTAGAAGGCCTCTTATACCCTCCTCACCATTCATTTTGACTCACTTGTTGTTCCCTTGTCCCTGAGTTTAATACCCACTTCCTCCCCCTTCCTCCCCCTCTTCCATGTTTCCCCTTTTCCCCCACAACCATCAGTCACATTGTTTTCTCCTCCAGATTGTTTATCTCACCTATCTTATATAGCTAGATCTGCAGAGATAATAACATGCACAAAAAAGAAGACAGAGCAAAACAAAGCAGCAAAAGAAAACAGAACAACAAAAACCAATGCCAAAATAAGAGAAAATTCTATAAATAGTTAAAAGTCTGTTTGTTGACCTTTCAGAGTTTTTCCGGTCAAGAGTGATGGGGTGCCATGCTCTATTTTGGTGTTCTCTGTGCACCTCTGTTCCCTTGCTGCTCTGTTGTACACCCTTGGTGTTTTGCCTCAGTATGGTTGGATCAGATCAGGTGCATTTTCCATTCTGTGTCTCCAGTGATGTCCCCCATAATGCTATGGGTCGTGAGGAATGTTGTGTCTCGAAGTGGGGCTGGCCTTATGATCCTCTCTGTGCTTTGGCTGCTCTGATAGGGAATACTGTCTTCAGGATGTGGTGGGCCAGGGTGGGTTCCACTCTCTTTTCCTCTGCCTTCATTTGTTCCTGGGTGCTCTGATCAGACAAGTCCCTCTTCCTGAGCTGTAGCTTCAGTGTTGTCCTTTGAAGTGAGTTCTTCTGTGGGGAGAGGAGGCTGTCCACGTAGTTGCGGCCCACTCCTCAGACCTTTATACTGGTTCCCTGCTTCATGCCAGTATGTTATATTCACGCCTTGAAGCACCAGATCGAAGTCTGGTCTCTCTTTCCCCATGAGGCTACATAACTATTTGGTGTTGTATTGATGTCTGGAATCCAACTCACTTCATTTAGCTGAGAGTCTTCTTTCGGTCTACCACTGTGATTCTCTAGAATTCTCCAGTCATGGATTCATGACTAAAGGGAGACATTCACAAGTACTGCAGGCTTGTGCTTTGACTAGTTTTAGAGAACTACATTTTAGATCTTGAATTAGTGAATTGACTCTTCTGTACAAACAGCAGCAAAATAATAAAGGTCATTCTATCTTTCAGCACAAAGAATAAAATAAAATTTTAAATATCTCTATTTTACTTTGAATTTATTTGAAGGTATAAAGTTATCATTACTATAATTTTAATGCAACTATAATTATAATTATATAATTATATATAAAATATATTAAATTATTATCTTTATTACTATAATATAATGAACATTTTGTAATAATGTAGTTATACTATTACTCAAATATTACATAAATTTATTATTTCAGTTAGATAGGTCAGAAAGTCTGGTAGGTTCAGCTTGTTTCTATGTTTCAGGTACCACAAAGCTGAAATCAGGGTGCCAAGTGACATGCAGTCTTAAATGGAAGCCTATAGGTAGGTTCCACTTACTTCTAGGCTCCTTCAGGTTCCTGCCAGTACTCAGTTTCCTGCTGTTGTAGTAGGTCTCTATGACCTTACTGGTTCTTTTTCTTCTCATCTTTTAGAGGCTGCCCACATTTCTTAGTCCATGACTATTGTCTTCATCTTCAAAGCCAGTAATGGTAGGCTAAGTCATTTTAATGTTGTTGAATCTCTTGGCCTTTCCCTTCTGTCTCATTACTTCCTTATGTCTTTTGTCTTCTGCTGTAACACCTCTGATTATAAAATGATTAGATCTTACCTTTTGGAATAATCCAGGATAGTTTTCCTATTTTAGGGCACATGATCTTAATGTGACATAGCATACACATCGATAAGCTCCAACGTAAGGATGTAGAAATTTTTGGTAGGGATTGAAGGGACATATTATTCTGCTTACCACAAGATATAAGCCAATAACTCTATCAAGCCATAGATAAGAATAAGAGTAAATGGTACAGGGGACAGTAAATGACCCTTGATATCTAAAGGAATTTGGAAAACATTGATAAAAACATTTGATCATCAAAATAACAGGGAGTACTAAGCAACTGCTCAATAATAAGATAAACCCAGAAATGCTTTTCTGATTTGAAAACTGCAAACTGGGAAGGTAGACATAGGGAAGTCCAAAAAGTCATTATTATGGGTTAAGATGTTTTTAAATGTGTGTTGAATTCCTGAACCTCGTGCTTGTAAATGTGATCTTATTAGAAATAGGGTCTTAATATTGTCATGTTAATTAGGTGGATACTAACCCTAAACACTTCAAATTATAAGAAAGACCAGGAAAGACATTAAAAAACACAGAGATAATAATAGGTTTCATATTACTGTCTATAAGCTAAGGAATGAAAGGGAATCAAAGATTGCTGGGGATTACCAATATGGAAGAAATCAACACTGTTAAGGCCACAATTTCGATGTTTAGGATCTAGAGCCCTAAAAAGAAATTTTTTGATTTTTACGGCCATTCACTTTTGGCACGTGTGTTATAAGCAACTAAGAGAGGGGCGATCAAGGGGTTCGGAAGGGAGATTGTAGAGAGCTACCCTGGCTTGATGGATCAATCACTGCTAACGTGTCATCAGGAGAGACCAACCAGTGCATCATGCTTGGTACAGGAGAGGGGCCACAAACGAGGAAGACCCTCAACAAGCTGGATCAATACAGGGGCCACAACCAGGGGCTCCAACACAAGCACCCTTGTGAGGCTGGTACAGGACCAGGCAGCGTTTCCTTCTGCTATGCCTGGGGTCTCTCTGAGGGGGAGCCCACTCAATGACACTGAACAACAACCACAACAATATTAATCAAATATTCTAACAGTTCTGTCATAAGAATTCCAGCCTGCTGTCCCATGTTTCAGATAGTCTCATGAGTTGGGATGACTAATAATCAGTAATAGCAAAGTCCACAAAACAATTTATTTGTACAACTCCATTTTGAGTGTCAGGTAAAAATTTATCTAGTTGGAACAGAGAGGCAGATAACTACTAATCAGAGGATTGATATGGAAATTTTATATATATCTTCCCCTCCCCCCCCCCCCCGCCCCATAAAATTATGTACTGGAAGATTCTTTGTCATGCTCCCTCTAACCTGGCAATTCAACAGAAGTAGCAGATAGCAACAAATAAATCATATTAATGTAGGCTATCACACTTAAATAAGATACTTCTCAATCCTGGAAGAGTGTGCAGCAATCTATTTAAGGACCTAGCCATTTCCATCTGCTGTAATTTAAATTACATTGCCAATGAGATGTTTAAACTGCCTTGTAGTAGAAAATTAATCAAAGCATGCATTCATTTCTGTTTGCTTTTCTGCGGTGTGGGCTCACAGTACAGAAATGTGATGAGACCTCACATTTAGCTTAGCACTTGAATCAAGGTTACAAGGCTGTCTTAGGTATATATACTGACTTTAGGGTGTTAATTTTCTTTTCCTGTCCTGATGGTCCAATTGCTAAATGGAATTCTTTCCAATTCTCTTCCACAAGGGTAAATGAAAGTAATTTAGAATTCGAACCAAACAGCGTCTAGTAGTTCAGACAACAAATTTAATCTAGAAGTGAATCTTAAATTAAAATTTTTATTGTAATTGCCAAGATTTTGGATGTGGGCTACAATAAATGTATACATTTCCTCTGCTTTCGGTGGCAAAATAGAGATGGTCATCAGATGGTACTAGAGATGGTAATAGCTTTTCAGTCCATTTTTTAAAAATTTTCCCTTTAAGAAGGTGTATGTGTGTAAAATGTAAGCCTTTTCCCCCCACACTTAAATTTCTCCACAAGGTAAAGTATTGAATGCTACATTCTCTTTTAACCCGATTTATCCATGGAAAAACTGAAGCCACCTTATACTTGTCTATGTTGGAACTTATTTCTTGGAAACAAGTCACCCTAGATTATCATTAGTATTTGGTGGACATGACCCGGCACCGTGTGGAATGCAGGAAGGCTGGGAAGAGTTTGCTTCTTATTGAAACTTTGAGCTCATTTAATTTTATTCTTATTTACATATTGACAGGCTAGGAAAACCTACTTTTTCTTCCCATGCCACAAGCAGCTTGGATTCCTCACTGGTTTTCTTCCCAGCTGAAGGAATTCCAGAAGTTCTGGACATGTCGACTGCTGTCTGTACTCCGGGTGTCAAATGGTCTCAATGGGTGACACTCACTTCTCAGCCTGTGGCAGGGCCTCTCCTTTTGGTGTCTCTAAGTCATTTTGGCCCTACAGGACTCCTCTTTTGATAACAGGGGTCAGAGGTGACTTGAGCAAATAAAAAAGTGAGGCATTGTAAGTTATTTGTGAATTGATGCGAGATACTCCTTTTGCAGATAAATACCTCCCTCCCCCAATCCCTCCCTTGACTGCCCAAGCCTGAGCCAGTGTAGCTGAAAGTTCTCAGTAAGTGGAAGATTTCTTTTGCTATAAATCTTTAGTATTTTCTGTCCAATTTGTTTCCTGGTGAAGGAAAGACCATACCTCTGGATGCTGAGCCCAAGGGCAAAGGTGTCCTTGGAGAATATGATATCTGAAAATCAGCCAAAAATAGGATTTGCACTCACATAGGTCAGGACAATTTCATAAAGAACTAAAGAATTTGGGGGGATGCTAGTTACCATCTGGGATACACATGTTAACATTCAGAAGTGCTTAAATGTCACTATAAAAACCTATATGGGGCTGAGCCCCAGTGGTGTAGTGGTTGTGTGCGGGACTGCGGCCCACTGGGACGGAGGTTCAATTCCAGCAGTGGGGCTGGGCCTCCTACTCCCACCACCAGAGAGCAGTGATGCCCAAAAACAAAAACAAACAAACAAACAAAAAAACCTATATGATCAGATCCTGGTGTTTGGGGAGAGTCCCAATCAGTATCAGCACAACTCTTACAGAAGGGCACAGCACTGAGGCCATCTGGGCCCTTTTGACAGATGGGTCCAGGCACTGGAATCCACTTTTCAAGGATTTGGAAAATATCTGATCCAGCTCATTTCTTGTTCTAAATCTAATTGCACCACTTCTTTAAGTTCTTTCAGAAATGTCTTGCACCACTTCTTTAAGTTCTTTCAGAAATGTCTTGCACCACTTCTTTAAGTTCTTTCAGAAATGTCTTACTGTTATCTTCTGGAAAGCCTTCTCATCCAGAGGTGATCAATTAATTCCAAGGAACTGCTGCCCCCCTGCTACTGGTTGGGCAGATAATAATTGTCATTCATCACAGCTTTAATATTTTATCAGGTAAGTGGTGATCTACATAGTTAAACTATCTCAGAAGACTGGTGATGCTGATATGGGTGGACTGTCTCTTCAGGGTCGAGAGCAAGGTCTGATGACTTGTGTGCTTTTAGACCATGGCACAGTGAAAGTAGTTTTAGCTATGAAGGGGCTTCTAAGTCTTCATTTCTCACTGAAAGAAAACCTTTTCGCTTTCTACCTTGACCTACTTCTACTTTACCAAGGAGACGTTGCTTGCTGGACAAACAGAGCTTTCCTTGTCTGCTGTTGAGATGCCAGAAAAATGATGAGAAGAGCATACCAGGTCCATTTATAAAGGTTGGCCTAAGCTTCAGCCAACAGCATTCCAAGCCTGAATTTCCAGCCTTCATGAATTTCTGTAATATTTACAGAAACAGTTCCTAGGCTTACCAATCATCCAAATTCATACAGTCTAAATGTCTTTCTATTCATTTCTGTATTTAAGATATAAATAAAATGAGAGCTAATATAAATGTTGGGGTTACTATCCAATTTCAAAATCATATTAAATCTTTTGAAGAATTGCCTTAAGTCCCAGCTGTTTCACTCCTAGGGTTATACCTAAAAGATATGAAAGCAGAGGTTAAGAGAGAGAGAGAGAGAGAGAGATTTGCACACTCATTTTCATTCAAACACTATTCAAATAGGCAAAAGGTTAAAAACAATCTGGCTCCTGTCAACAGTTGACTGTGGTACATATGTGTACATACAATGGAATTCTCCCTAGACATCAGGAGAAATAACATCTTGTTCCAAGGAGCTGGAAGACAATATGCTGAGTACAAGAAGTCAATCACAAAACAACAAATATTGTAGGACCTCAGTTATCTAAGAAGACAAGAAAAGGCAAAAGTACAGAGAACAAAGTTTTTTAGTGCTACTAGGGCTGGGAAGAAGGGCTGAAAAGGAGTGTTAATGGTGATGAAATGATTAAGGTTAGGACCCTATAGCTGATTACTGTAACTGCTATCAATAAACTCTTGTGAAAAATTGAGTTGACAGTAAACTATCTGATAGATATATTTATGGTACTTTCAACCAAGAACTGCTGAGATTGATCTTTTATAGTTAAATGCCTCATGGAATTTGGCCGCTTGGTTTGACAGTTTAGAATCTTGGTTTTATGGGACATCCCAGTTAATTGGCCAAATAACATATTTAGTGCTTTTGCTTTAGCTCCTCATTCATTTTGTAGTTCCTGGGGTCTTATCAGGGCCATGCAAAAACACAACAATTCCAGGTTTCTTATTTACCTGGAATGATTGAGGAAGAAGAAGCATCAGAAGAGGAGGAGGCAATGTGAACCTCATTACCTTCATGAAATACTGCCTCCCCTGCCATGAGATCAGAATGACTGGATGGTGTCTATCATCATGGAACATTTTGATCTCAGATTATATAGAAGAATCTTGATCAAAATGGGGAAAACACAGAACATAACATTTAATTGTCATGGACTGTAGACTTTCTGAAGCCATAGATGATGACGGAATCCCTGAAACTATTGACTATCTTTAAACCATAACCAAAAATATCTTTGTGTCGTCTTTAAATAGAACAGTAGAGCAATTTAGCTTAACTAGTAATAAAGGTTAACTTTGAGCAGGATGTTCTTTTTAGACTTATCTATACTGTAAGAACTGTACAATAGCCACTTGAAAAAATTAGATAAGAACCCTAGGGACAGTAAGTGTCTATTAATGTGTAAGCAATTATTCAGAAAATCAGCTTGAGAAGGGCTGCATAATTTGAAAAATGTAATCAATGCCATTAAATTGTGTATGTATGTAAAAGATAAAAATGTGATGTAGACTATTTAATTTGTGTATATTTTATGTACATTATTAAGAACAAAATAAATAAAATTTAATGAAATAAAACAGACATTTGAGACATAAAAATGGCCTCTAAAGATCCTGATTTTAGTATGCAGAATGTCATTGCTGGTCTCTGTACATCTTTAAACAACTTGGAAATAACTTGAAGCAGAATTTACTGTAGTGAAGTATTTGCTCCATTTAACTTTCCTAAGCCACAGGTACTGAAATGCTTTCTGGACTTCAAAACCAACATATAAAGCCCTCTTCAGACTCATGAAACACATACAATCACGCTGAATGCAGGAAGGTCACGGGCCAGTGGGTGGGAAGTCTTGTGGATCCAGTGGTGTAAGTATCTCAGCACTGGCAGAGGTCTCCATGTGACTCCTCCAGTTCCTGGGGAACAGGGTTCATCAGCGCAGTTCCATGTGTCTTGTCAGGAGAGCATCTCTCAGGGAGTAAGCCGAGAGTGTCTCCTGCCTCCACGGAGGAAATTTAGCAATTCCCAGAATCCTCAGGGGAAGGCCATGCCCACACAGAGTCCTCATTGACTATATAATGATTGGGAGGCTAGGCTCCACTCCTTCACTCCTAATCCTCTCAAATTGACCACAGATTATATAAATGCCACAAAGACCGTGATAATAAAGATCATTAGTGAGAATGAATAGTTGCATATACCTGCTGTTTGTATTCATTACTGGTTAGCAATTGACTAAAGGGCCTATGTCCTTGATTTATGTAGCTATTAATGCCTTCCTGATTTGGACATTTTTTTATAACCTTAAGATATGGAGCTTTGAATATTTACTACAGTTATTTCCCCTTACAATGTGCTTTCAAATGTTAATTATCATTCAAAATCTAGAAATGCTTAGTTTTGAGCTTTTCTTCAAGGCATATTTCAATAAGTTGCAAGAGCCTGATTAATTAACCTTCTCTATTATTGCAAATATTAATCAAACAGCATATACGGCTTTGGGCAAATCTGCTGCATAAGACTTCTTTAAAGTGTTAAAGAGCAGAGATGTACAGTGAGGACTTGTTGACAACATGTGAATTAATCCTCACTAAGGGTGGATTAATTTTACTGATGGTTCATCTCTGTTGTTTTTCAATCTTGCTATAATAAAGCATTCTGATCTTTTCCTCAATTTGGAGGGATTTTCCTTATTCTGAGGCTGTAACTACTTTCACATGTACTCCATAGGCCCTAATTTATTTTCAAGGATACAAGAAAAATGAGAGTATTAAAAATATACTCTGCAAATGGAAATTCTTTCAATAGATGAATTCACATGTTTCTCTGCTAAGAGTAGGCTATTCAAATGAACAATTTCTCCCACATTGCATTATTGTTTTTGTTTAGTACTTTGAAGCACTTATCTTTTCTAAATGCTGTATTTTGGTTTATTTTAGTGCTGTTTCAAGAATAAAAGATAAAATAAGATACCTTCTTCCATGGAATATCTCTGTATTTCTATATACATTTAACTTGTATTTTCCTTTTCTCATTTATCATAAGCATAATTTAAAGGAGAAAATGCAGCTTTTTGCCTAAACACTGACATGATGGGTCCCTGCTGGATCTGTTCCAACTTTTGAAGGTGTTGTGAATGATAGTTTCAGAACTGATTGGATGAGTTTCAGATAGAGGTCTGTTTCTATAGCAACATTTTGGGTTTGCAGACTGAAAAGCATTAAATAAAATTGCAAGTGCACAGGATAAGTCTCTTTCTTCCCTAAAAATTTCATTAAAACAAATAAACAAGCAAGAAGGAAACAACCTCAAAAGAAGACAAACCTTTCTCAGGCCTAATCCAATCCCAAGGAGGTGGCTGGTACAGTGTTAGTACTCAGCAAGGTTAACTAAAACACTGGCAGTTCAAACTCACCCAGCTGCTTCTGTAAACACCGTGGCCTAAAAATTCCATAAGACTGTTCTATACACTGTTCTGTGGGTCTGTACACTGTTCTGTGGGTCAAAATGAACTGGACAGCACTTCATAACAGCTACAAACCCGATTCCTATTACCGGTAACGATTCCTTGTAGGTAGCCTTATCTAGTCCTAGAAATGGCCAGATTTCAGTGCTTTCTGAGGGCAGTGGGCATCTTTTCAGGGAGTCTGTGTACAAGTGTGGTAAGGAGGGTGGGTTACTGGAGTCCTTGTGTGCAAATGATTAATGGGCTAAGCTTCTAACTGAAAGGTTGGACATTGAAGTCCATCCTGTATCTTGGAAGACAAGCCTGGTAACCTGCATCCAGAGAATCAGCCTTTGAAAAACCTTCTGGAGCACAGCTCTCCCCTGACACACAAAGGGTCACCTTGAACTGGAATCGAGTAGTTCACAACTGCACTTTGGTGGAGATTGCTGCTGTTTGATTTCCTGTGGGACCGTCTTGCCAAGGGACAGATGCTAGTGACAAGGGTCAGAGAAGCATCCATGATATGAGGCTAGAATGAAGAGTTGAAGCCTCAGAGCAAACAAGAGATGGAAGAGGAGGTCTAGACTCAGTGTGGAGGGACTACTGGGGCTGGCATAGTGACAGCAGAGGCACTGACGGTGTGTGTTCCTGTGCCATCCTGAGTTGCACTTGCAGAGATTGTTTTACCTTTAAAGTTTAAAAAAATATAATGTTTTTGAGAATGTACAGAGCAAACCGCCTATGGATTTCACAGTTGCGGCACGTGCATCTCGGTGGTTGTACAAGTGTCCTGTCCTCCTCTTCCTTTCCTGAGTTGCTTCCCTCGTGTTAACAGAAACACAAGGTCCGTAGCGTATTGGACCAATTTCTTCCTATCCAGATCATTCTGAAACTAGTGAGATTTTAAAAGCAGGCCATTTTTTTTAAGGAGTGAAGTTACAATATGGTGTGGTTCTGTGCAAAGAAAACTGGAGAAGATATTTGGGGCTTAAGGCTTAAGGATTGTCTCAGCAATAGTTTCAGGGACCCATCCATGATCCATAACTTGAGAATGTCTTTAGGTCATGAGTATGTTGTTTTTATTGATAGGGTGCATAGTTTTGATTGCTTTTCTAGTGGTGAATCATAGCTTTTCTAATGGAATAGATTCCATTTCATCATGGATACGACCCTTTAACGTGCTGCTGGGTTCTGCTTACCAGTATTTTGTTGAGAAGGTTTGCATCTATATTCAGTCTACTCCTTTACAGAAGCTTGTGGAAACCCACAAAGGCCGTTCTTGTGTGCCTGATAGGGGTTCTATGTGTCAGAGTTGACTTAATAGTCGTGAGTTTGGTTTAGTAACTTATATGTCTGTGTAACCCTGATATGTCTCTCATTGATAGGAATCTTTAAATGATGATGTAGGCAAACACTATTGAACGTGCCACAGGCCAACAGGAGAACAAACAGGCCTGGCTTGGGAGAAGTACCCACAGGATGCACCTTAGAGGGGAGGATGGTTAGACATTGTTTCACATATTTGGACATGTTAGGAGAGACCAGACCCTGGACAAAGGCATCAGGTCTAGTAAAATAGAGTCAGGGAAAAAAAACCCAAGACTCTTGATGAGCTAATTAGACACAGTGGCTGCAACAATGGACTCAAAGATGACAATTGTGAAAGTGGTGCAGGACTGGGCAGAGTTTGGTTCTGCTGCTCACAGGATCACCACGGGTCAGAACCCACTGGATGGTCTGCACTACAACAAAAGATCTCGCTGGGCTCATCCTACTCGAGTTTTTTTGACTTCTTCAATTTGTAGGTTCGTGACCTTTGTTTCATGGAGGACATGTTCTGTCATGCCTCCCAATATTCCACCTCTTTCTCTTGTCTCCTTGTGAAATTATTATGATAGGGTCTTGTTGTCCCATGATTTATTAAATTGTACTGAGCCTTCTTAAGATGCTATTCTTTGGCTCGTTAGTGTTTGTCATTTTAACTATCGTGTCTTCGAATTGGCTAATTTTTTCTTCTGCCTGAGTAAATCTGTAGGTAAATCTTTCTATTGCATTTCTCCTTTGTTATTATCTTTCTTATTTCTTTTAAATCTTTCCTATGCTTTACCTTAGTTCTTCAATTATGTTTAATGTTTTGGAATCCTAGCTCTCCATTCCCATTCCCCCTTTCCATTATTTGATCATCTATAGATGTGCTTTCATTTTGGGGGTCACATTTACTTAGATGGGAATTGTTTCTGTGTGTGTGTGTGTGTGATGTTTTCTTAGGGCACTTTAAAATTTGAGAGTGTTAACTATCTGTTTCCCAAATAAACTCTAGAGTGGGTAGAGCTTTGGGCTTTTGCTTTCTGTCCACTGTCCCTCTCTCTGATAGTGTCTTCTCTTTCTCTAGTTTAATTGGGAATCAAGAGTGCCAGATGTTAGTTTTCAACCTTTGTTCTCTCTCAAATGCATCAGAGAACATGCAGTGGTCAATCTGCCCCTAAGTAGACATACCTGTTCAGACATGATAGCATGTGCTAGAAATTCCATAGCAAGTGAGCCCCCTTTGGGGCTGAATGCTGCCTTCTGGTTTGGCAACCCCCAACCCCCACTCTGTAGGGGATGTTCTACCCCTGCATGAGGGGTCCCACATGCAGACTTCTGTTGAAGGATGAGAAGAAACTTCTCAGAAGGACCTCCCAAGATGTCTTGTTGGCTCCAAAGCTCCTGTGGTTGGGAGAACAGTTTCGACTGCGGGAACTCACCTCCTGACTTTACTCTAGGGAATCTTCTAGAGGACTTTCCATCAGCCCAGCAGTAACAATTACTGTTGGAGGGAAAGATGGTCACTTTCTAATTCTCCCTCTCCCCACCCACCCCAAGTATCTGCCTTGTTGCTATTAGAATCTCGCCTGTAGCATTGCGACTGTGAGTGTGTCTTTTCAAGGCGCCTGCTTTCTAGTTAGGACACAACAGCTTCCGTCAGCAGTCTTTAGCCCAGCTCAGAAGAGAGAGCAGGGGAACTCAAGCTGAATCTCTGTGAGGTTTGTCGTGTTGGTTTCAAAGACGTGGTGCACATAGGTGCACATAGGGCAATAGGTAGAGTGTGGCATGTGAGCTCTGGATCCATTGCAAAGGGCCTTTCCCAGCAATTCACAGTCCTGAAACTCCAAATTCATTGAAAAAGAGTTTCTTAGGACAGACTAGGACCACCTCATCTGAGTTCCGAAGACTATAATTTTTACAGGAGTAGAGAGCCATGTCTTTCACCTGGAGAGTTTGGCTAGTGATTTCTCACTGCTGACCTTGCAGCTAGCAGACCAACTTGTAACCACTATAGCACCAAGGTCCCAAATCACAGTAGGTTGCAGCACAATTATTTGTGTGTGTGTGTGTATGTGTGTGTGTGTGTGTGTGTGGGAGGGGTTGGCACACTTCAGAAGGGCCCCTACATGGTCTGCCTTGCAGATTTTAGCCTGGAGCCCTGTTTCCATGTATAAGCAAGGGGTGAGGTGTCTAGGGAAGCAGGTTCTTTTTCTGGGACAGCTTTGGAATTCATAGGCACCAACAGCTTGCAGGCTGAGGGGAAGAACCATTTCCTGCTGCTGTCCTCTGCTCCCAGTGCCAAGCCTCTTAAAGCTGAGCACCATTGTAATGCGTTTCTTGTTTGGTTTGTGGGAAAGGACCCGAACAATGGTCTGATGTCTGGGAGGAAACACAAATATGCATGATCATTGGTAGGAAGGATGGAGGACTGACCTCTAGTTGGGTGGAGGAATGACTGAAAATGCTTTTGGAGACCCGGGGGTGGGGTGTGGGGGGTGTGTGACCCTGGTGGTAGGCACTGAAGCTACATTGTTCCGGGCTTCTGGGGACCCTGCTGGAAGCCGTGGAACACTGGGACTCTGGGCTTCGAGGTGCATGGCACGCTCCAAGGCTGCATCAGTGAGATCTGCTGCAGGAACTCCTCTGGGGGAACTGGACATACTTGTCCTGAGAAGTTAAGTTGGAAAATGCACGATGTCTGAGGAAGTGGAAGGCAGCTGTACCAACATGGTTGAAATGTTGATTGGCAGACTAACATGGTCTTGCTAGGTAATGCCGGATAAGCTGTATTAGTCTGGAAAACCTGTGATCGATATTCTCAGTGAATATTACTGTAAAATTTCCCTGACAATTACCCCCCCATAGTTAAATAGCATCGAGCCACAAAAGGATTGATTCCATACAAGTGAATCATTCAGGAGATGGGGTTAGTTGTGATATGGAGTTAGGCTACATTGACTCAATATCATTCTCTCAACAGGACTTTAGTACCAGAGCAATAGGAATGAAAGAGAATATGAATGAAAGATCATTAGGCCCCAGGGGGATGATCAATAAGACTCTCTACCATAAATTAACAAGGAGGTTTTGAAAGGGAGCCAAAGGCAGATAAAACAAAAACAAAAAATAGATCCAGTAATAGGTTCTGGCCCAGCACTGAATCCTACCTCCAACTTCAGAGCAATTTGTTCTTCCATCAGCCCTGCTCAAAACTTGCCCCTCGGAAGGGAACACGGAAGATATGGTGCGATAGCAACATGTGGCAAAGGAATGAGAGGGTGCCCGGCTACCAGATAAAATAGTGACTGGGGTCTTGAAGCCTCGTCTCCAAACAAGCGGTCAACTGAGGGAGGTGTCAGCTAAGCCCACGTGGAAGAAGCACAGCAGCGTCAGTGACTGAAGGACTGGGAATCACACCACCTGAAATGCACGGAGGGAATAGGAGCCGAGCCTAAGTTGTGAGTAGCGGTTCGCAGAAGGCTATGGATGACTATTCGAACTCCAGATACATTTGTGGGCTCTCCTCAGGAAATAAGCTTCCAGTGATCTCCCTGTATCCATAATAGAGGGACTGGAAGAAAGTAGTTACTAAACAGAGGGCACTGGAGCGGTGAGCATAAAGGGTCAAAAGGATAACTGACTTGAAAACTTAAAACCTTGTCAGTTCAAACAGTTAAAAGCCTCCTCTCTGATGCACAGTAGGCCTGGTCTGGTTTCCAACATTTTCTGTATTTTTTTTTTGTTAGTGCATATTCGGTATTATCTCAGATGTGTTCTCTCATTGGCGGTCACTCTCCTGACTTTTTGTCATGTATCTTTCAGTACGTGAAACTCAGGACTGAGGACCCTGTCGGGACATCTGGGAGAAGCAGGGTTTCTGGGTGTGTGCGTATGCAGTGGTGGCAGGGGGTGGCGCTGGTGAAAGGGAGCTGATGTCAAGGAGTTCAGGAAGGAAAACCATGTTTGGAACCGGATTGTGGTAGCAATTGTACAATACTTCTTGATGTGATCGAATCAAAGTGATAGAGTATCTGTACTAACTCCCAATAAAATTTACTTTTCTTGGGGGGGTGGGCACCCCTGCCCTCTGATGGTCATGGGAGCTACCCAGCTATATTAGTCCGGATAGACTAGAGGAACACATTTCAGAGACATGCATATAGGTATAAGGAAAGGGTTTATATACAAGAGAAATGTGACACTAAGAAGGGATCCCAATCCAGTCCAGTGCAAAGTCGTAAGTCCAATATTAACCCATATGCCCAAAGTCAGTCTATAAAGTCTGCTTCCGACTCAGGAAGTCACAGGTCAGCGGGTGCAGAATTCTGGCGCTGGCAGGGGTCCCCCCATGGCTCCTCACTGCCAGGGTTCAGGTCCATCAACAGCATGCCCCTCCAGCTTCAGAGGTCTGTCTTCATCAGGGCTAAGCCGTGTGGTCTCTCCACCGGCCACTCCAGACTCCCAGCCACCGCCATTCTGTGTTGCCTGTGGTTAATCATCTCTCAAACTAACTCCCAACATATGGGGGAGATAGCTTCTCATCTTCACGAGGGAAATACGGCGAGATTTCCCAGGAGTCTCAGGTGAAGGCCATGTCCACACAGAGGCCTCATCAGCTACTCAATGGCTTTCTCCTGATTAACAGGCCAGATTCCACCCCTACATTTCAATTATAAAATTAACATAAGCACATGACCTTGCTCCGGGAGAGCTTCTGCTGGATTTGAACTGCCAAGCCTGTAGACTGCAGTCCCGCATTCAACCACTTACGCCACTGGGGCTCAGCCTCTAACATGTTTTTTTTTTTTTTTAATAACTTTTAAAGATTTTTCTCTCCATTTGTGGGAAGCTATAGCCTCTCAGCAGTGGACTTCCCATCAGTCTTTGCTCTATACTCTTTACTGTCATAGGAGATTTCAAGAACTTTGGAAATGCTTTTTGGTTTAAAGAGTGTGTCTGTGTGTTTGAGATTTGAATGAGAAGTATAGAATGAATGAATAAGTAACAATGGTTTGCTTATGCCCCCATCTTTTCAGAATTGTAGTTGGAGATATTTAAAGCAGGGACGCCTATCTGTTATCTCACTCTGGGCTTTTACTGCCTGGTCACTAGTGAAAGTTAATTTTCCAGGGGTTTCTTGTGTTTCTATATATCTTTCAAGAAGAAATCCCAACTGCCAGGGTATCTTTTAAAAGATGTATGCTTTGGGAACAGCCTTGGAAGATACAGCAGTATTTACATCTGGGCCAAGGTCAGCTGTGCTTTTTGTCCAGTATAATAAATCATGATTCCTTCTGGAGCAAAGTCTGGTTGACCTACTGACTGCTGTCACAGATTTGAGTTTCCCAAGCTTTCCTGCCAGGGACCGGGTTTTCTTTGCATCACTGTTTTATTTGGAAAGGAAAGAAAAGCAGCTGACACAGCAGGGTCGGGGGTGGGGGCGCTCAAGGGAGTGAGTGGCTCCTGAATGAAAGTTATCTGGGGGCGTTTTTCAGATATGGGGTACTTGGCCTCTCCATGTCTCCAGGTTCAGAAGGGATGAATCCCAGGCCTGGTCCCGTCATAAACCTGATCATGCTTGCCCCACGACTGAGTTTTGCCTGGGCATAAACAGAGGAGTCAGCCAGCAATGTGAGCAAAACAAGTCTTGGGTTGGCTGACTTTGGAGTTCAGAATCAGCGGTAGTGGTCTGATGCCTGCAGACTTCAGAGTTCAATTGTCCTAAGCTGTTGAAATCACCCCTGCAGATATCCTGACTCCTGAAGCCTGCAGCCTCCCTGTCTTCCACCAGTACCAGTAGCGCTCTTAACCTTGTTTTGTTTCTGGCAATTCTGGCTGCCTGTTTCCACCGTCTCTAGTGTAAAAGATGGAGCAATATCATCTGTGACTACATCTATATGTTGGATTGCACTGGATTTTGTACTTCCTATTAGAGCCCAGCTTTCACCCTTTTAGTTATATTTGAGTATTTTTGCAAAAGCACTGAATAATCATTTTGTCACTTTGTTCAGATGACTTAATTTTTATCCTTAGTCTCTAATAATTCTGCTTTTTTTTGGGGGGGGCACTGCTGCCCTCTGGTGGAAGTAGGAGATCCAGCCTTGCTCCTGGAGAGCTGCTGCTGGATTTGAACTGTCAGCCCAGTGGGTCACAGCCTCATGCACAACCACTATGCCACCGGGGCTAAGCCCCAGTCCCTAATATTTCATCAGGATAGAAACATCTGATTTGAATTGGGTTTGAACTTTTCCACTTTTCCTTAGATTTTGCTGCTGTGTGCTATCACTCAATCCTGATTACATGGCTTCCCTGGATGTAACCTTGCATAATAAGGCCCTTCTCCAAGGTGGCTATGGCATAACTAATATTTAGGATATGGCAAGTAAGGAAGATTGGAGTTTTAATTATAAATGTAAAACCTTCTAAGTATACAACATGAGAGAAATATTATTAGATTCCAAAATTGCATCCTGTTTTATTCCCCTGACGGAAAACAAAGCAGACATGGCTCAGTTTGCTACCTGCAGACAATGTTTTTTGAGAATCTTTTAAATTAGTTTCAATTTGTTTTGCAACTGGTAAAAATTCCAAAAACACTTGATTCAGGCTTCTTTTATCTTCACGGTCTACACTTACAGGTTCAAAATATCTAAATTTCTGGGTCTAGGAGGAAGAGAAGATGCTTATTGAATTTTTTTAATACAGATTTTATTGAGGGCTAATACATTTAATACATCATTTAATACATCACTTGTATTAAGCATATTTGTATACATGTTGCTACATTCATCTACATTATCTACTTGAGTCCCTCCAGCATAAGCTCCTCTTCCCCTCTATCCTCTAGTTCTTTATTATTTTTATTTTATTTTATTGGGGGCTCTTACAGCTACTACAACATTCAGTACATCATTTGTATCAAGCACATTTGCACACATGTTTCCACATACATTTCCCAACATTTACCACTTGAGCCCTTGGTACAAGCTCCTCTTTAAAAACAAAAACAAAAAACTCCCCTTTCCCCTCTCCCCCTTTTTTTAATGAATCATTTTATTGGGAGGCCTCTACAACTCCCATCACAATCCCTAACAACATCAGTTGTGTGCAGGCCACTTTTAAACACCCATTGCCATCATCACTCTCAAAACATTCTCCCTCCCTCCAGGCCCCCATTATCAGCTCCCTATATTACCCTTCCTCCCCCCTTCACCTTAAACCCTTAGTAATTTACAAATTACTTTTTCATCCTGTACACTGTACAATGTGTCCCAACACTCACTTCCCTGTTGTCTGTGCCCCAGAGAGGAGGCTACATGTAGATCACTGAAGTTGGTTCTCCCTTTCTATTCCTCCATCCCTCCACCCTCCTAGTATTACCACTCCTATTACTAGTCTTGATGGATCATCTATCCTAAGTTTCCCATATTTCCAACTTCACTGTACATCTCCTGGCCTATCTGGTTTTATGTGGTAGAATTGGGGTCATGATAGTGGGTGGGAGGCAGCATGGGAACTATAGGAAGGTTGCATATTTCATAGCTCCTACCCTGTATCTTAACTGACTCATCTCCTCCTTGTAACCCCTCTGCAAAAGGATGTCACCTCACCTATTGATGGGCTTTGGATCCCCAATCTGTACTCCCCCTCATTGATAATAATATAATTTTAGCTCATTGATGCCTGACACCGGATCCCTTCACCACCTCATGATCACACAGGCTGGTGTGCTTCTTCCGTGTGGGCTTTATTGCTTCTAAGCTGAATGGCCGCTTGTTTACTCAAGCCTTTAAGTCCCCAGACACTATATCTTTTGGTAGCTGGGCACCATCAGCTTTCTTCACCACATTTGCTTATGCACACATTTGTCCTCACCAATCATATCAGGAAAGTGAGCATGCAAAGTTGTGCTTTTGAGTTCTTGAAGCCTGATATCTCATCCCTTTGACACCTCATGATTCCACATGCTAGTGTGCTTCTTTCATGTGGGCTTTGTTGCTTCTGAGCTAGATGGCTGCTTGTTTACTTTCAAGCCTTTAAGACCCCAGACGCTCCATCTTTTGATAGCCAGGCACCATCAGCTTTCTTCACCACCTTTGCTTATGCACACATTTGTCTTCAGTGAACATGTTGGAAAGGTGAGCATCTAGGAAAGCCAATTTAATAGAACAAAGTGTTCTTGAACCAAGAAAATACTTGAGTGGAGGTCCAATGCCCATCTGTTGTCCTACTACTAACCCTATAAGTATACACATTAATCTCTTTCCCCATCCTCACTTATAAATATATGCTGCTATGTACATACCTGTATTTGAACCTCTATAAATGTTCATTATCCCCCAGTTCCTTCCTCTATTTCCATTTGCTTTCCTCTTGTCCCACTATCATGCTCACTCTCCATTTGGGTTTCAGTATTTTTTCTCTGTTACATTAGTCTTAATCAATCTCTACTGGCCTTCTCTCACCCACCTTGTCCCTGCATTTATATCAATTATTATTCCCTTTTTCCTGGGCTGGTCGACATCACCACCTTTCCCCCTTCTCCCCCTCTTCAATGTCCCCTACCCTGGAGCCATCAGACTTGTCATTTTCACCTCCAAACTCTTTGTCCAGTCTATCTTGTCTAGATAGACCTGTAGAGATAGCAATATATACAAGAAAGATCTCCTAAAATGGAGCAACTTAAGCAAATAAAACAATGATAACAACAGCAAGAAACCCCCTCAATGTTCTATACAATATGTAACAGAATAATAAAAATAATAGCAATATAAAAACCTGTATAAAGTTCAAGGTCTGTTGTTGACCTCCTAGAGTGACCCCTGGTTGAGTCGGATGGGGTGCCAATACCCTGGCCCCAAAGTATATCCTTGTCACTCCATCTGTGACTCTACGCTCTGTTGCACACTCTTAGTGCTTTGCATTGGTGTGGTTGTGTCCAACAGGGTATAATCTTGACTCCGCTTCTTCTTTCTGGCCCCAATAGGCCTTGGGTCTGCAAGGGTAGCCATATTTCTTTATGGGGATGGCCATGTAGTTCTCTATGTGCAGTAGCTGTTCTGAGTGGGATTATTGCCCTGAAGGCTCGGTGGGCCAGGATGCACATCATTCTCTCTTCCTCCCCTTTGATTTGTTCTCATGTGCTCTGGTCAGGCTTATCTCACTCCCCAAGCTTCAGCTTCAGTGCTGGCCTCCAAGGCAACTTCCTCTGGTAGAGAGGTGACTGCCCCTACAGTTGGGGTTGGGGTTGTGTTCTCAGGTCCCTCCACTGGTTTTCCACTCCATGCTGTC